>CATIWQ010241313.1:0-11197 GCA_949673415.1 Euphorbia schlechtendalii
AGTGAAGAATTGAAAACAGAGGCAAAGGATTTGAAGAATTAGGGATTTTAGGAATTGAAAAAGACGTGTCAGCCTTTGTAGCCTTTTTTTATTTTTTAATTTTTTTTATTTATTACGGTCAACAACGCGCTTAACTTTTGGGGCATGATACGTCGGACGCCACATGGGACGCAGGTAGTGAGGAGGCACGTTTTTAACAAAATGAGGTAGCTGGGAGGTCATTCTGTAAGTTGAGGGGGGTAGGGGGTTTTTTTAGGACAAGTTCAAGCATCTCATGGTGTATTAAGCCATTTTTCTAATTCAATCTACGTTCATGTCGTCATTTTCACTATCCTCATCGGCATGTTGGATGTTGCTTTAGTTCATCTCCCAAATTTATTTTATAATAGAATTCCGCACTACTAACAATATAATTAAGAAATATTACAATATTATAATTCATGGTTAGGTTAATTTTTCAAGTTCAATTTTCTTCTATGTCGTCAGTTTCATTATCCTCATCGACATGTTGGATATTGCTTTGGTCCATCTTCTAAATTTGTTGTACAATAGAATTTTGCACTACTAACTTAATTGCTAATTTTGTGGTCTTTTTAATTAAAATACATTTATCCCAAAATAATATTACAAAATGTGATTTTTGTTAATACTAAAAAAGTTAAGGATCTAATAAAATATCATAATAAAATTTAATGAAACAAAAATATAATATTATAAAGTTACAAAGTACTGTTGTTATTATTGATATAAATAATCATTATTCAATTAAATTACAATATTTTCAATTTAAGAATAATAAATTTTATTATATTCAATTTCAGTTCAGTTCAGCTCAACTCAGTTCAGTTTCAATTGAAAAGAATTGAAAAGAACAGAGTAAAAAAGAAAGCTATTGTTTGGAAAACAAAACTTAGAAACCCATAATTATGAGACGCAACATAATTACATGCCCCTAGAGGTCAAAGCATCAAAGCCATGATGCAATTCACAAATCAATTTTCCAATTTCACTTGGAAAAAGACAAACCATTTCATTTATTTATTTTTCTTTATTGATGCAAAAAAGAAAAGGGCCCATCCTTATCATGCAAAAACATTAAAAAATAAAATAAAATGAAATGAAAACATTTTGAAGTCTTTGAGATGCCACAATATGGTGTGTATGCATCGTCTGTTCTTTGTTTTGTCTTATTCAACCATAATCTTGTATACTTCCAAATTTGCTACTCGACATAACAATGTCCAACTAGCCTCCCTCTATTCCAACTTCAACTTTTAACCCGAAATTATATAAAGCATTGGGGTTCTAAAATTTTCAATACACATTTTAATATATAATATATGTGTAGTAAATTAATTGACTAAATCTATAAGATTTTGAGATCCATCCACAAATATATTGAAGTGTGTATTTGACAGTCAATGAAATTAGTCATAGGTATCAAAACCTTAATTTTAAACTAGTTGTGCCTTAATTATTATTTTATTTGTCTATAATTAGTAATATAATATCGAATTTTAAATTTTTGTCCTTTTATATAACCATATGTACTGGTCATCATGAAAACACAGCCTTAGAGTTTATTCCTAGCTATGACTACTCTCTCAAAAGTCTTAAAAAAATTCCCTCTTACCGGAAACCATATAATCCCAATAGACTTCGATTCAATTGGAGTAGTGCCGGATTCCCATGTTTGGCCGGAATCCGACAAATTTATGGACCAATTATCGATGCCAACAATTGACGTTTTGGACCCAGATGCACCAGAGCTAATCTGGCAAGCGTGCGAGCGATGGGGAGTATTTCAAGTGATAAATCATGATACTAAACTGAAGCTATTGGAGGAAGTTGAGACGGATATGCGACGGTTTTTCTCTCTTCCAACGATGCAAAAGTTGAAGGTGGTCAGAGCCCCTGGTGGAGCCATAGGATATGGGATCACCAACAGGGCCGGCCCTGGGCAGGATGCAAGGGGTACGTCCGCCCAGGACCCCTAGTTGGAAAGGGTCCAAAAATATTTTTTATATTTAAATTTTAGTAGTTAACTTTTAAAAGTTAAAAGTGAACATTAATTAGTGGTAGATGAATTGGTAAGTCATTGATAATGATGTAAAAGGTCTTGAGTTCAAATCCTAAATTCTTCAAAAAAAATTAATTTTTTAATGCTACTTTTTACTGATGGTCCACTTTAATTAATTATTATATGATTTTGCCTAGGGCCCTTAAATTATCAGGACCGAGCTTGTCCACCGAGCTTTACCTCTTGATTATCACAATTTTTGGTACGCCCATGCACGTCTGTTTGGAGATTTTATTCAAATTTATGTATTCTAGTTATAGTATAGAAACTAAATTTAAATTTCTTATCAATTGACTCTTTCCATACAAAAACTCATCAATTGACAATAGAAGCTTCGTTTACAGAAAAATAGATTTTAGAGATAATTTTCACTTATCAAACGACTTAGGAAATCAAAGTTTTTTTAGAATTAAAATAAATTTTTTTTGATCAATTTTTAGATTGTGGGAATTCAGTTCGTAACTCCAATTTTTTTAAAAAAGGTGGTAGCTAGTAAGTCAGTTCTTGATCAATGAAAAAAAATATATTTGACAATTTGCATGTAGTTAAAAATCATCAATTAATCAATAAATAAATAAATAAATTGAAAGCAGTTTGACAAATTTTATATGCCCGGAAGTCATATAGCTTATCAATATCATTGAATAACAAACTATTTGAATATAAAATCATTTGCGTCAAGTAATTTTCTAATATATGAATTTTTTTAATGAAAGGCGAAACGTTAAAAGAATATATGTTTTCCTTGTGCAATCGAAAGCATTGTTCGGTCCTCGAAGGTTGTTCTGCTTTGTGCAGCCTCAGGTTGTCTAGTAGGGACCGTTGTGATCAGCTCATGTCATGGATCTTGCAGGCCTACCTGAATCTCTTCCCCAATTCGAGCGGTGCTGTCTCTGGTCAGCTGCTGCCTGCTTTTGGAGTTCAAGCAGACGGATTCATCTGGGACTTTAGAGGTCCTAATTCATTCTCGGCCAACAGGTTTTTCACTGCATTTATCCATTCCCTTAACTTGGCTGCCCCATCTCTTAATTTCATGATTATTTGGAATGCTTGCCTCCTGCCGAAAGTTCATTTCTTTGGTTGGCTTCTTTTTCACGATGAGCTTCCTACCAAGTCGTTTCTTGTTCATAGGGGTTGCTTTGTCGATTCTTCTTGTCCTTTTTGTGAGGGAATTGAGACCTCTCACCATGCGCTTCTTCATTGCCATGACAGCTCTATTATATGACTCGGTTTATTTCGGTTGTTTGGGATATCTTTCACGATTCTTTTATCCGGGTATGATTTCGTTTTGGCTTGGAGGGATTTCTTTAAAGCAGGATCCCATCGAGAATTTGCAACATCACTTTGGTTCTTTATTGCTTGGAACATTTGGAAAAGAAGAAACAGAATGGTGTTTGATAACATTGCTACCATGGAGGACATCATTTTATCTAGTTTGCATCTTTGTTTTTTCATTTTCAAATGTAAAAGGAGGCCGTTGCCTTTTATTGCTAGCGACGTATTTACTTTTTCGAACCTCTACATTGCTTGTACTTGATCTTGTTATTCTCACATTGAGAATGACCATTTAATGAATTTTTGGCCTTATCTCCTCTTGTGGTTCGGAGTGCTAACCTAGCTGGGATGCCCGAACCTTGAGCTTTGATATCGGTCCTTTTTCTTAAAAAAAAAAAAAAATTTCCTAGGTAATAATTGACATGTTTTTCGAATTGTAATATGTATTTTTCTATTTTGGAGTATGATTTATTGAAATTGCAGATTTAAGATTTAATTATATCAAGTTTTAGAACATGAAGCATAACGAAAATAAATTTGTTATCCTGAATGGAATGTCTACAACAATATATCTCACATTAAATTTCTTATAACATTTTTTCCACGTAATTTTTCCTTTTCCATTTTTTCTCATACTTGTTAGTTATTATTTTTGATTTATCCGCAACATGTAAGAAATTGAATAAGGGACATGGTTGGGAACATTCTACTTACGACATTGTTTATTTTAAGCCTGTACCATATTATTCTTGCAATTCTCCTTTTCCTAGATATAAAATAAAAAAAAGTGAAACGGTGACGTAATGGAAGAATACCAGAAGAAAATGAAGTAGCAGCAAACCTATTACACCTTACATTCAATTACTTACAAATACCACAAGAATTAGTAACCAAATTGGTCAATGGTTCAACCCCAGCATTACAACTCAACTGCTACCCGTTCTGCCCCGACCAGGACCGAGCCATGGGGCTAGCCCCTCACACTGACACGTCACTGCTCACCCTCCTCCACCAGACCACCATAGGCGGCCTTCAGATTTGGAAAGAACAACAAGGTTGGGTTTCAGTCAACCCTAGTCAAAGTCAACGAGGTGCACTTTTGGTCAACGTTGGGGATTTTCTTCACATTTTATCAAACGGTAGATTTGTTAGTGTTGTTCATTGTGTGATTATGAAAGAGGCAATTAAACAGAGATTGTCTGCTGCCTTTTTCTATAATCCTCCCTTGGATTTCGATGTTTTTCCATTTGATTTGGGTATTCCGATATACCGTCCAGTCTCTGTAGCCGAGTATGTTGGTACTAAGTATAAGAATTTTGATAAAGCTCTCTCCTTTTTTGATAGAAAAGAAATTACAACAAAGCTAAGCAATGCCTAGTCTAGAAAAGGAGACTCCAGCAGCATCTTCATAAATGATTTCATGAGTTCCTCTAATCGGCTTCTCGAAGATGAAGCACCCAAGGGACAACGAACCTCCAAAGTTGGCCAAAAAATTAGCACAGTGTTTTCCCTCATGATAGACATGATTTATAGTCACCATCCAGTCTCGCTCAAGAATCCGTTGAATCTCATAAATAATTCCATCATTCACATTCACATTGGAACCGTTTTTAGAGAGGGCATCAACCACATACATGCTGTTGACCTCAACACAAAGCCGACTAAACCCAAGTCCCAAGCCAACAGCAGCCCATCCAACACACCCCACAGCTCCGCCCGAGCAACCGAACACACTCCAATATTGCGAGCATAACCTTTGATCCACCGCCCATTTAAATCCCTCGACACACCCCCTGAAGTCTCCTTATAATCCACTCCACGAACTGATCCATCTGAGTTAAGCTTGATCCAATCTCTCTTTGATTAGATTGCTGTAGACTTTCTTGTTGTCTCTTGTTAATTAATATATACCTATATACATGTAATTAGTTGGCCATTTGTTGAAATTATAACCATTTGGTTGAGTTAGACGATGAATTTAACTCCTTAACGAAAGAAAATATACTGTTCCAATTTTATGTCCTTTTCACTGTCTCCACACAAAAATTGTCATGTACTCATTTAATTTTCGTTTTCGTTTTGTATTTCATCTTTCATTTTTTTTTCACTTTCTTAGTGTAGAAATAGACGAATGCCAAAATGTATACGAGTGACATTGATGTAGGAGACATGGAAAAAGGATAACAGATTATCCTAATAGTTCGAACCTAATAACTCCACTATCAATTTAATGAGCATTTTTGAATTTAAAATTCCACCAGTCAATATAAAAAAAAAATTAAAATTTGTTGACTGAGTAAATAAATAATTCAAGTAGTATACATGATGTGCTTTTAAAGCCTTTCGGCCATTTTAATAACCAGGATCGATTTTTTTAGTTAGTCCGGAGTATGTCAAATTGATACAGTATATGGTCGTGGAATTTGGTATAGTTGATTTAGTAAAATATTTATATGTATCTACACATGATCAAATTATTATACATTTGGTTGTTCATATACAAAGATTCATTGTCCTAAGCTTCACAACATGCCAAAGCACTTATCAGGACATTCATTCTTTAGTTATTTAGTATACATACATACTTACATACATACATACATATATAGGTCTCCCCCTGAGATCATCGGAAACCTCCAACCATTATCCCTACCAGCCTCGCCTCACCAACACCAACCCAACCCTACCCCATCTCCACACTGGCAAACCCCCTCTCGCTGTGAACAACAAAGTTTACTTTGAAAACTACCCTAACTCATGTGACTCCAAGGCGATGCAATCGGTTTTTGCTAAGTATGGAATCACGGGTTGAGTCTATACCGCGCACAAGAGGAATGCGAAAAATTTGAACTTCGGGTTCCCAACGATTGACGGAACCCTACCGAAGCATAAAGTGTTAGATGAATTCAGTTTGTATTGGGAACGTCAGACTATATGCTTACAAATCGAGGTACTCAACTCGCATTGTATCATCACTACAGAAACCAAGGATATCATAGGAGCCTGCAAAACATGTTAGGGAATTTTTTGATGCATTTCGTGATCACCGATCCTATGCTGTGGTGGTGAATGGTTTGGTTGGAATCAAGGCTGTTTTGAATCCAGATTACACCCTAGCACCTTGGATTTCTCAATCGTGTTTGGTTAAGATGAGGAAATCAGTTATATTCTAGATTTGTATACGATGGTGAAAGATAGGAATTTCGCTTTGGATTTTGTTGCATTGGTGGGTGGGAACCAGGCTGTCATGTGTTTTTATTCTCCGGACACGATGACGGTATTTATTGAATCTGATTGGCTATCAGTTCAGGATCTAGTGTATGATGTGGTGAATTACCCAGCAGACTTTACGCCGGACAAGTGTCTAATGTATGCAGATTTTCTAGGAATCCCACTAGCAATCTTATCGAAGTCTCTTATCTCGCAACTCGTGGCTTACTTTGGAAAATTGGTTTCCATTGATTTCAACTTCGATCAACCCGAACATTTGGACGTATGTAATTTCGATTCCTAATGATTTAGGAAATCAAATTATTAATCTCCATGTGGGCGATGCAATTGTTTTAGTGCAAGCAAATTTCAGGCAGGCTATTGCCTGTTGCCATGGCACAACAGCCCTTACCTCCTCTGACACGTCACTCGGTACAGCTACCTTACAATGTTCGCATGAATCTCCAGTGGCCAAGGAATCTCCCATGGATAGCTTCTCCTTTGTTCCTGCCACCAACCAGGAAATTGTGAATCTGCCAATAATGTGCATCAATACATTAGGCCAAAATGCCAGCAGTGCGCTAAGTTAAACTAGCCATGAACAGTAGCCTTGGATTGGCAGTGTGCAATCGATTCCCGCTCGTAGTAATTCAAGTTCTTCGGGATAAGATATCTCCAACATGAACAGGATAATTGTAAAATCCCTCCCACGGACTTGATTAATGATGAGAATCTACTCAGTTTTATGATTGGTAGTAAACTGGGTCTTTTCAAGGAAAAGAATAAGGAAGCTATCATATCATCCATGGACGGTAGCGCGGCAAGTTAAGTTCCAACGGGGTACAATCAAGGTTTTTCTAGAACTTTAAGTTTCAACGTGGGTTAACTGTGTTAGACATGATGTATGCCCTAGAGGCAATAAGGGTGATATATCTTTATTAGCTATAATGTACAAACCGTTTCGAATTATTATTAATAATAATTGAGGTATCTTTGTTGCTAGTGCTTTTTGTTTATTTATGTATCTCGCTGGTATCATATATGTATAGTATTATATATGTATATGCGCATTGATGAGACAAATAGCGTAAAAGTGCGAGGACATAATGGGAGCAATGTGGTGTGAGAACTACACATACGTGTTACTATGAATAGTCTAACTATCCCTAGTCATAGTTTCATTGAGATTAGACATCAATGGAATGGACAGACTAGCATGTGTAGGTTTACTCCTTGTATTAGATCCAAGTAGCCGATCTCACAAGCTGAAGGTGGCACCTTGAGTTAACACATGAATTTATTCGGGTAATACATTAGAGACAGCTGTAAGACAGACACTTGGAAATAACTATATTCATGTGTTGGTGTCATGTCTTATTGTAGTAGTAGTATAAGTATCCTCAGACCTGAGATAATGGTTACCCTGTGTAGGAGTTGCTATACTTTGGGTCATACTTATTCATACCCTGGTGATCAGGATAACATGGGTGATTATGGGTATAGTGATGCTCACATGTTAGTAAGTTAAGTAGTTAAGATGGGATCCATCGCTCCTAATATAGTAATATAATGGGAGATTTACCTTAGGGCCCCTTGTTGAAGTAACACACTCATAAACCTCTAATCAAAGTATAAGATTGATAGAACAGGTTTCTAGTCAATCTTGATACATAATAGCAGAGTGGTGTTCGTGAACAAGTCTAATTCAAGGATATCTTTGGCTATTACACGAGCTAACACTTAATCAAAGCTCAATAAACTGGATGGTTCTTAACCTGATGGACCAAGTGTATTGTATTGGTTACTACTGCAGAACCGGATCAAGTCACAAGCATGTGAAGTTCCAAGTATCGGGGGATCATACGCCTTTTCTAGAAAGCCCATTTGATCATCTAGAGCTATCGGGTTCCTTATCAGTTTGGAACACTAAGCCTAAAGGTTCCCGGATGGGAAGCTAAGTTTATGTTAATTTATAGTGGCTCAATACTTTGGGATCCTATGAGGTCAAACATTTTGGGTCTTTATTAGACTAAGTAAGGAACCTATAGACTAGGTCTATACTGAAAATATAAGTTGTCGAATTCATTAGAAGAATTATTAATTGGTTGGACCGAATTGATAATTAATGAGATAATAGGGAAAAATTGCACAGAGCGGAGCAAGGGATTTTTTCCCATTGCGAGTGGGCCCCAAACGAACACGGGTTGTTTGAAGTGGGGCTTGCGCGGCTACCTCGCTAGTTGAAAAGGTCGAGGGCCACTAGCGCTCGGGGTAAGCCCGCGTGTACTATCAGGCTGTAAGCCAGCAAGCCGCAAGCTGCAAGCCCAAGCTTACGATAGTAAGGCAAACCCGTAAGGGCTTACCTTACTTAAAGGCTCATGGGTTAACCCACACTCCCCCTTTTTTCCTATGTATAGGCCTCCCCTCTCATTATTCTCTTCACACACACACACACACACACACACACACACACACACACACTTTTCAGCTCAACTTTTCTCTTTAAGTTTGACATCTCTCTTCGTTCATTGTGCAAGATCCTTCACGAGTTTCTCTAAACAAACGAAGAATTCTTTTGAAGGCTCTTTCTAAAGTGAGCCTTCTTGGTTTATTTTTAGGTTGGTCTTTGAGCGGTATAGAAGCTGCTTTTTACTAACGAGTTCTTCCTTAACGAGGTTTTGGTTGGTGAAGATCCGTGTGGATCAACCATAAAGGCTATCCTAGTTTGGAAGCTCGTGCTAACGAAGTTCTATTGAATTCCTCTAAGGGAATACAGTCGCCAAAAGAGAGAAAGCACACATCAACTGGTAATGCTCTAAACTTAGATGCTAGGTTTCTTTTATAAGCTTTATAAACCTAAAAGCATCTATGGAACATTTTAACCTAGATTATATTAATCATGGCCTGCTTAGGAGATGCTTAAGTTAATTTTAAGTTTTGAAATTTCGCCTTGCAACATTTGCATGCTCAATTACTATTTTGATTAACCAGTAGTGGTATCAGAGCTTGCCTTATGCTATGCATGATTGATAATAATGTGTTAAAATACTATTTTCTATGAATTGATTAAATTATGCTATGCATGATTTAGGGTTCAATTCCTATTATAGAAAATGATGTGATAACTAGATTAAGGTTTTGCTCAAACTTAGTCTAGGTGATTATCATATAAATTAGCAATGTTTTACCACACATGTAAATGCTTTGATTAAGGGTCATCCCGTACTTCACTAAATTAAAGAACGAAATCTTTAAATCATAGTTATCTATGGTACAACGAATCGAAGTGCCCGTGGTTATTTTGGCAAGGATTGGACTTAGCTTCTCATTCACTTAAAGGGAGGCCTCTCTTACCTAGAAATCTCCATTGGTATTAGACTCAAAAGTACCCAAGGGACTTTTATGACTTAGTCGATTTCTAGAATGGGAATTATATTCTGCATATGGTTTTACAAACGTGGTTTAAGTTTTTAAATTAAAACTTATAGACATAGGTGCAATAACTTAAACATGGACCTTATTTGTTTTGCATGCTATGTGGAGTCTTGGCATAATGGAATAGTTATGATATACCAATCTAGAGCATGTTTCATTAGAGTTAATAATTCCAAACAGCCCGGAATTATTATTTTTCATAATCATATCCATCGTATAAGACCTAGACTAGGGCAAGATTAGCAGCACCAATAAAATCTCCATAACAATATCAAGGTGGGGTATATAATCTTCCTGTCATAAGTCATCATACGAACCTTAATAACAGATGTAAGCACATGTAAAACATGCCTTCCCTTAACATGTGTTTGGTTATGAGACTAGATGGGGTTAAAGCATTAACCAAAATGGGTTAGTTATCCATATTATTGGAGGTAATGCCAAATTGGAGACACATTTGAGGAGTCGTACAAATGGGTACGCACGTCTCGAGAAAGAGAACTCAAATGGATTAATAATTGTAAGAGATGCAAATGGACAGGTTCCAACCATGGATGGTAGCTAGGTTTGCTTCTATAGTAGCTTAGCTTAGTCCGCCTGACCTTCGATAGTGGAGGTCATGATGAGTGGCATGGATGCTACCTACTAAGGAAAATTAGTTCAACCAAATTTCCCGAATTTAAATAGAAGGGGCTATTTAAATGTCGACAAAATATTAAGAATTATGTGTTTAATTAAAGACCTTATATTAAATGCATGTACGTATACTAATGTCTAAACAAATTCTATTTTATATCTAAATTGAATATGATTGTTCGCCACTTTTCTACTGATAAGTTTAATAGTTTGTTCACAAGATTCGGCTATATATCAATGGTGCCAAAAACTTGTTCACGAAAAATATAGGTGTTGTCAGTACCTCTTATCAAATAGAAAAATGATGATAATTGCAAGTATACAGTTACGATGTAGTTTTAAAAGATATCGATCCCACAGGGAAGGGCTAGTTCTAAAGATCAACAGGGAAGATAAAATAAAAAAAATAAAATATACTGAAGTAAAGGTTAGGAAAGAAAGATTAGAATGAAAAATGAGTAAATATAGGTATGAAAGATTAGAGAATCTAAATATATAGATTTTCCCTACGAAATAAGGATAGCAGAGAAAGAATGCAAGTTCAACAAAGATGTTACGATT
>CATIWQ010241331.1:0-14190 GCA_949673415.1 Euphorbia schlechtendalii
ACAGAGCAAGTGACATAGTACAGGGCTCCCTTCAATCCAATTTACGTAGCTCATAAATAATTTTTTAAAATTAATTTTTTTTAAAAAAATTGGAGCATTCGGGACGGTTCTCTTAAGAGAACCGTCCCGAATGCTCTTTACCATAAAGCTGGTATTGGCATAATTTTTTTTAAAAAAATTGGAGCATTCGGGACGGTTCTCTTAAGAGAACCATCCCGAATGCTCATTCCGGACGGTTCTTTTAATAGAACCGTCCGTATTGCTCTAAAGCGGAGTAGAATGTTTTTTAAATAGTAATACGGACGGTTCTCTTAAGAAAACCGTCCGGAATGCTCATTCCGGACGGTTCTTTTAATAGAACCGTCCGTATTGCTCCTAACCGGAGTAAAATGTTTTTGAAATAGCATTCCAGACGGTTCCTTTAAAAGAACCGTCCGCAATGCTCCTTATTCCGGACGGTTTGAAACCGTCCGCATTAATGCTTATCAATCGCATCGCAGCTTGTGCGGACAGTTCAAAACCGTCCGGAAAAGCCAAAAAAACGGTCCCCTAAAGCCAGTTCTGCACTAGTGTTTAGTAGTACGGGGCAAGATATCATTCCCACAAAGAGCAATGAAAAGTAATTGATTTTAAAGGCAATTCAGTAGGTTAGCGAGTCTCAAAATATTAAGGTGTGTAGGAGAAATAACTAAAGTAAAGATTTCATTAGGAAACATAAGTAAGATTGTTGCAAAGTATGGAAATAGAAACAAGATTGTAGTGACGAGAATAACTATGATCAAGCCAAAAGCTTTATCAAGCCATTAGGTAGAGTCCATTGTGTTCCCCTTCTTCATTCCAACATGTTAAGGTTCCTAGATCTAAGGTGTCTTACCTGCTTTACTAGTAACTAAGCATGGCATATCATCCTACCACTTAACACTTCAAGGCTTTCACTTCGGGGTTATCCACTCACAAGTTAGACCTTAAGCATTTAGATTAAGTAAGAATTTGAAATAAATTCTAGAATCCTTTGCAAAAGTGTAATATCCTTTTTATGCATGTAAACTTAAGTGATTATTAAGAGGCCTATGATTGTAAGTTACCTTTCGGTTCCTTCCAACCAAATCAACATAGGCTAGCTAGACCCTTGAGACAATAAAAACAATAATAACCAATCTAATTATATATGCATGTTGGTTTAAAGAAGGTTCTACACTACAAGACAAAGCCGCTGACAAAGTCTAGTGTCAGCCCTTGATTGCTCACCATCTATCGGGGTCCTTGATTGTGAACATTGTTCCTCCTCAACCACCATATCTCCCCAACGCTTGCCCGGAGCTGTGTTGAGTTAAGAGACAAATCCATAGTGAGATCGATGCCAATCGGATTATAAACCCAAATATCGTTATTATAATAATGATTGTCAAACAAAATTTGATCCAAGTTCGTTGTTGCGTCAATATCAGCGCAAACAACCATATTATCATCAGCCTCTTCATCGGTCATAATCCTCCTTATTAACCAACAAAGACTTCGTTGCCTCCTTTCAAAGGCTATTCTCAATATTCCGAAAAACGTTGTTGCTGGTACTAAGTCTTTTAAACTCTCTTCTAGATTTTTTGACTCGGCTTTGTCTGAAGCTCTTCCGTATCTACCTTGGGTTGCCCCCGTACATGTTTAGGCTCATTGGGCTTCTTTTTCTCTTGTTTTGCAATTCGACCTTCTCGCTTCTGCAACCGCCTACAATCATAAGCCATGTGATCAACAAAGTTACACATCCGGCAAACGAGAGGCATATTTTCAAATTGAAGCTCAACCCAAATTTCAACCCCCTCTCTCTCCACGCCAACCATATTCGGCAGATTTGAAGATAAATCAACATCAGCTAGCACACGAGCAAAATGGCCAAAAGAACCATCAATCGTTTCTTTATCAAATCTGAGAAGAACCCAAAAGAAACCTGTAATTTCAACAAATATTTGTGCAACCCAACATTCCCACGGCAAACCAAGCAATCTCACCCATACCTGCACATTCATATTATGTTGTGCTAAAAGGTCGAAGTCCGGTACCCATGATTGAACTCCAAAGATTCCAGGTTTTAGATTAAGGCTGCCCTTACTCCAAACCTGTTGCTTCATGTTAGCAAACGGGAACATGAGATGGTAATACCCTCTACCGATAAAAATTAGCTTCCATTACGTATTGAATCCACAAATCGACAATTGAGTTTTCAGGTCATCAATTTTCCATGGCGTAACACCCTTACCAACAATGACTCTACCAATAAAAGAATTCGTGCACTGCTTGACCCTATTATCATATAACGACTGAGTAATCCTAACTGATTTATACCCCCCTTTATCGTTGACAACAACAACCGTTCGCAAGGGAATCCGATTCGGAGCAATCGGAGCTATCTTTACAGATTTGTCTTGCGCAACATAGGCATAAGATGACCCTTTAATTAGACTCAATGTTGTCGTACCTTGTTGATTGAATAGCAATAAGCACTTAGGAAAATTGTAGAAAATGAAAAGACAACTGACAACGAGAAAAGAAGAAGATTGTAAATTGTGCATAATCCATTATAATCATGCTCTTCATATATAGTAATAGGAAATCAATGCTTATTTTTTCATACACATTTATGAGTTTTGTTTTATTTATATTTTAATATTATATAGTACTTACTAGGTAAAATATAGCAAATTCGTCATTTGTCATAATTATTTCTACTTTTCCAAAAGATAATAATAAATATTAACTTCCTTTATAGGTTTTGTTTTTTCCTTTTTCGTTTTCTCCTCTTTGAACCATTTCTTTTTTCTTCTGTGAGATTTTAATGATTTCCTTTTTCATCTCTTCTTCCCTTGCAATTTAGTTCTTCATCCCCTCTTCCCTTGCGATTTCGTTCTTCATCTACTCTTAATTGTTTTGATTTTTTGTTTTCTTCTTGCATAATTTAGATTTGTTTTCTCAATGCAGTTCTTTTCCCTTTTTGAGTTCTTTGTTTTTCCAACGAGTTTTATTGAGTTTTTCTCTATATTCGACGAGTTAATTTGATTTTCTATGGAGAAAATTGTTGTTTTGATTCATTATGATTGAGAATGAACTGTTGATTTCAATTTTGTGATTTACGAAACCTGTAATGTTATTTTTGAAAAATTTGTTATATTCACAGATTTTAAACTTATATTCTCTAGAGTTTGATTATCAGTTCCAAATGTGTTCTTCTTCTTCTTCCTTGGAAATCTATAATGATATAGTGTGATTCTATTACTTTTTTTGGCAATTAATTTTGTTTAGATCTTCTTTTTTATGTTGTGATTTGTTTCTCAAATTCTTCTTTTTTCTAGATTGTGATTTGTTCTATTTCAGTATTTTTCTGGATCATTATTTATTCAATTTTGATATTTTTTGTTTTGATTGTGATTTGTTTCAATTATTCATTCGTTTTCGGCAAGTTTTTCTTTTCTCTAACGAGTTCAGGGTTGTATAATTGTGTAAGTTGTGTTTTAACGCAACTTTCTTTATAAGATATTTTGTTGTCTTAGTGCATTATGACGGACTTTAAAATTATGATTGCAAGTTCTAAGTATGATATTATGGTGTGATTGTTGATAATTTTGTTATTTTTAGGATTTTCTAGTTTCCATTTGAATCTAGTTTCTAACAATGTCATTATACCATGTATAATAACCATTATACCTGGTACAATGAATAATATAAAGGTGTTCAAATGATTAAAGATAAAGTAAATATTAGGATCAAGCTTCAGATTTCGTATTTGAATAGTACAATGGTCATTATAAAATGTACAATGACTATTGTACCTGGTATATTAGTCATAATAATGAATAATATCATAGAATATTCAAATAATTGGAAATGAAGAAGGAATTAAGATTCAATTCCATGATTTCACATTCGAATCCGGTTTCAGATCCAATACAAGATATTACACCATGTGTGACATTTATTTAATTGTCACAAGAATTGTTGTAACAAAAAGTCTATTATTTGATACAATAATTTTTTAGTTGTCACACAATTTAATCTTGTACAAATTTTTGAAAATATCATCACAAATAATAGTTGTTTTTGTGACAATATTGTATACTTGTAACCAATTATTTTTGTTACATCTTGAGTTGTAATCTAGCATTTAGAATATGTCACAATAAATTTTTTCTGTGACACAACTTTATGGGTGACAACAAAATAATCTTAGTTTGAATAGTTTATTTGTTTTGTAACAAAAATTTAACTTTAAACAAAAACTTTTGTGACAATATTAATATGTGTAACTTAAATTTTTTTAGGTTACAACTTAAGTTGTAACCTAAAATTTAGAATACGTTACAATAAAAATCTTATTATCACGATACTATTTGCGTGACAACATAAAAGTTTTGTTGTGAAAAATTTATTTGTTTTGTGACAATAACTTTAACTTGAAACAAATATTTTTCTTGACACTTTTGATACTTGTAACTTTATCTTTTTTTGTTACAACTTAAGTTGTAACCTATAAAATAGAATATGTTAAAATAAATTTTTATGGTCACAAAAATTTATACGTAACAACATAAAAATCTCATTGCGAATAATTTTTTTTAATTATTTCACAATAACTTCAATTTGAAATAAATAAACTTTGTGACAAACTTTTATACCTGTAACTAATTCCTATCGTTGACACCCATTTTATCTGCATTTGTTTTCTAATTTATTATTTAGTTTCGTGATTCTTTTTGTCCTAGTTAGTATTTTTTACCTATTTCTAAATTTTCCTTCATATATATTCCCTCTTTATTTTCATTCCTTTTTCTTACACATGTTCCCATCTTTTGATTTCTCTCTATTTAGTTTAATAACTTTTCCCTTTCTTTCAATTAATTTCTTTACCTTTTACCAACTTCCCTTTTAATTTTATTTCTTCTTATTTTTCCTCTTCTTTTTACACTTCACACATTTTCCATTTAGCTTTAGATTTTTCTAATATCCACAAATATGATCAAATTTTAATCATCTCATTTGATTAAGAAATTTCAGTATAAGATTACTCTTCAAGATCATTGGAAGGTCTGCATCAACATCATTGGAAGGTTTGTATTCAATTTTTTTTTTTTTGCTTTCTAACATATTCAAGTAATTCTTTTCATGAGGTTTAATTATCTAATGTAGTTGCATGCTATCTTCATCAATGTGATTCGTTAATATATTTTAATTAATTGTCAAATTTTTTATTTCTCATTGTTTCTTATTATCTATAGAAATTTGCTATTAACTTTTACTTGTCCATTCTAGCATCTCTGTGTCCAATCTGTTAATTGATGGAGATTTTTTGTTCAATCTGTTAATGGATGGAGATTTAAGCAGTTAGCTTAACTTTGAATTCATTTGTTAGACTCTAATATATTAGGGTTCTCATTCTCAAGTTATTCTTTTACTGGATTTGAGGTTTCATTGCTTGGAAAACAATTTTTGTTTGGGGTTTTTATTGGTCTCATTCTATGTTTTATATTTGCTTGCTTCATTATACCCTTTTGTTCCAGCAAATTAGCATCGTGTTCCTTTCATAATAATCACACATAGAGAATATTGTTTTTGTAGGAAGCAAGGCTTGCTAATGATGAAATTGTGCAATTTTGGGACACATGTATGAGAAATTTGTTACTATGCCAATAGACACATTTTCTTGGTTCTTGATCTAATTGCAAATCTACAATGGTGGATGAAGTTGAAGGCTTTATATATAAGAGTTTGATAGAATATGTATTGAATTTATATTAATAAATTAGTAGTTTCTTCGCATTTATTGTCATTTTATTTTTGCAAAACTAATATAATAAATTCTATTTATTGTTATTTTACATATTTTGTACAATATTTTTTTGTTCTAGATTTGCAAATGTGACGATCACTATATCTTTAAATATTTTTAATCGTGACAAGCGATAAATAAAATATGAAAAAATTCGTAATCGATGTGCATATGTAGCATTTGTGTAAAAATAGTCACAAATACTCTTTTTCATGTCGATTAATAAAAGTTGTCATTTGATTTTAGTTCAAACATATTTTTTCCTTTTTATCACAACAAAAGTTGTAACAAAAGAAAATTATGTGACAACATATTTTTGTCACAAAGTTTAAATTTTTTGTTACAACTTTTTACTGTTACAATTCTGAAAAATTTTCTATGACAGAGTTTTACGTGACAACTCCCGTGACAACTATTTATTGTCACATATTGGTTAATATGACAACTTTTGGTTATTTTGTGACAACTTTTGTAATCATAAATAGCTAAAATTCTTGTAGTGATCCAGTCATTATACCCGGTATAATGAATGTTATACTTGGCATAATAGTCATTGTAACAAATAATATTGAAAAATATTCAAATAATTGGAGATAAAGATAATATTAAGATTTAGTTTCAAATTTCACATATAGTTGGTATAATGACTATTATGCCTGGTATAATAACCATTATACGAATAGTATAAGAATTATTCAAATCATTGAAGATAAAATATAACAATTATCCAGTTTCAAATTTCACATTCAAACAATATAATAATCATCGTACTCAGTACATTGGCTATCATACCAAGTACAATAGCTATTATACTAGGTATAATGATTATTATACCAGGTATAATAATTGTTATACCTTGTATAATAGTTATAAACCAGAATTTAGTGGTTATTATTAGTTTTCACGTATTTTAAAAAATCACAACGTATTTTGAAAAATTAAAACTTGAAATATGATATTTGTAAAATTACACTATGACATGATCTAAATAGAGTTTACCTTTTTCTTGTAATTCCATAAATTCCCCTAGTTACTAACTAGACTCTTATAGTAAAATACAAGTATAGGTATACATTTTTAAAAATAATAAATTAATAGAGCTGCAGATAGCTTCTTTCTTTTTTTCATTAACACATTCATATAAACACACTTGAGACGCCTATTCAGTAAGCTAATAATATATTCAATCTAATATGGAAAAAAATACCTGTAAAAATAAAATTCCCGACCCCAATCATGCCATAGATTATAAATAGCTGCCTTGTGTTGAATTCAAATCTAATCTAACACTATTAACAGTATAATATTAGACCTTCTTAACTGCAACCACGCAATGACTTCCTGCGAAGAATCCACGGTCTACGTGGAAGCCTGTCAAAGGATAAGCAACAGAAACACAATTTTAATGGCAAAAACAAGATAACATGTTAAAGTTGCCTTTAACCTAAGTTGCATTTTGAAGAAGACAAAATTGAAAATGAGAACAAGAAAAACAGAACAGAACAGGACAGGACACGGGGAACTTATTATTAATTTCAATCACTCAATTAATTTTGATAATGTTACAATTTCACAATGGTATGATCATTTGACGATCAGAATATAGATTAACCTATAATGGATATTCAGGATTTGATTCAGAAACTAATGAAAATTGTTCACCAAGAAAAAAGAATAAACCAATAAGTGTAGTGCTTTTACAATGAAACACTACATTTATTGCAAATTAAAAATTACAGTAGTACTTGAAATTAGCAAGTCAAAGTTTTATAAAGGATTCTGGTGTTCATGCTTTGATTAATAAACTAATGAATTGTGAGAATAGACTAACAAATGATCTAATGGTGGCAAATGGACTGAACGAGTTCAAAACTTGGTACTTTTTAAATCAGCATGTGAATTTTTTTGAAAACCATTACTTTTTGGTGTTAAACTATTACCAATGCATCAAAAGAATTAAATCTTTTGGAAATCAAATTTACAAAAATCAAAGTTGAAAGACCATCAAAGTCACTATCTGGAATAAACAAAAAGACCGTTTATTCCAACAAACCCATAATGCATGTCATGTTAGAAACAACAAGCAGCAAGTGAAAGTTTTGAAAAGCAAGTCATTCAAATTAGTAAGTACTTCATAAAACCAGCAAGTCAAAGTTTTAAAAAGCATTAAGGTATTCATGCTTTGATACAGAAACTAATGAATAGTGAGAATCGGATGTAATGGTGGCAAACTATGTAGCACGGAAACGGAAACGGAAACGGAAACAGACACGGAAACGGAAACGGAAGGGGAAACGCCATTTCTAAAAAACATAGTTTCGGAAATTGTAGGGAAACGCATAAATAATAAAAATTTAGGGGTATATTCATAAATATGAAAAATATAAAATTTCGTACGTATTATTTCATTCTTATATAAAATACTAAAAAACATGATTTTTAAAATAAATTTATTGATTATAAAGCAAATCTGCATGAGTAATGACTATTTCAAAACATTAAACAATAGTAAATATGGCTATCGAAGACAATAAAATTTCATGAAGTCTGGAAGTTGTATCATATTTACTAAATCGTAATAATGTAAGTATATAAAATGGAATAAAACATGTTTTTATAATATAATAATATTATTAATAATATAAATAATGAATTGAGGTTTTAAAGTCTTAGTAGTTTGAATATATTAGAAAGTTTAGTTTTGTGAATGAATTAAAATTGGGTCTTTTGATATGAAGAATTGCTAGGAAACGGTTTCCGGAATTTACAAAAACGAGTTTTCAACTTTCATTAATTGCAAAAATGGCCCGGAAACGTTTCGTAGGGGTTTCCTAGGGTTTCCATTTCCGAAACGGATGGGAAACGTGGAAATGGCATGTCAAAGGAGTTTTTGTGCTTCCTAGGTGGGAATATCTCATTTTGAAGTTGGCCGAAGAGAAGCTCCCATTTGTAGTCCAAAGAAGATTGTCTGGCTAATTCTGTTTGAGGCATTCTACTAACCAACTATCTTAGGAGGGTAACCTCTTCGTGTTCTGACCCTCGAAGATGCCTCCACCATCCCGGTCTCCTGTTAGGGTTTTTTGTTGTTGCATTTCCAGTTCAATAATAAGTTAAGTAATTTGAATTTCTAAAATTGAGTTTAACTCTGCATGGCCAAAACTCTGCATTTAGTCAGTTAGTATGTTTGTTAGTATCTAGAACGATGAGTCCAACGGCTATATGTAGCTACTTCAGTGAGGGGGTGTGAACGTGAAATTTACTAGAATTTAATCCAAGTTTCTCTCTCCCTCCCTTGAGATTCCTTTCTATCTATTCTTCTTCTCTATTAAACTGCCATTCCCGAGATTCCTTTCTTCTCATCTATTCAACTTCCATTTTTTCCGTTACTGAAATTTATTAGTAGCATTTGGTATCAAAGCGAAAATCCGGCACCTGTGGTTCATCGATAGGATTCAGATGATGAAGGGAAACCAGATGACACTCTGTTACTCAAGGTTGTAGAAATGAGCGATGCTTCTCATGCGCGACTTATTAAAGAAATGAAGTTAATGGCAGCGAGTAAAGAAGCTTCTCACTCGCGCATCTTGATGAAGTGAAGCAAATCGTTGCAAAGAGAGACAAAGGAAAAGGAATTGAAACTACTTCCTCCAATAGCAGCTTTAGCAAACGAATGGAACTAAACAAGGGAGGTGATCAACCTTACCAACTAGCCACGCAGCTCACCAAAATTTAATTCCCAAGGTTTGATGGTACCGATTTAGAAGGATGGTTGTTTGCTGCAATAGGTTTTTCCAGATTAATGAAAAACCTAAGGAAGCTAAGGTTAAGCTCGCGTCTTTATGTAAGGGCAAGAGGAGCAGCAGAGTCGCCTTGGGGTGAGTTTGAAGAAGCAGTTAGAACTAGATTTGGGGAAAGGATTCACGACTACCCCTTGGAAAATCCAAAGAGGCTAGTTGAAACAGTATCTCTACTAAATTACCTAGAAGCATTTGATGTGTGCGCTGACAAGACCAATCTTATTGATCCCAACGTTTTGGATTGCTTCCCGAGTGGCCGTAAGCAATGGCGAAGCCAGGAAGCCAGAAGAGGTAGAGAGGAGCTTCTTAGAAAAAATTTTCAACAAAATCTTTTAAAACAAGTAAAAACAGTTACATACGAAAATTTTAATTCAATTTCAATTCGACTAGATTCTAATTTTTGAATTAAACAATAATAATAACATATGTAATGAAAACTCAAAATTGCATTTATATTTTGTTAGAAATATTCGTAATTTTTTCTCAACAATAGAAATGTTGGGAAACAAAAAATTATGATTAGATAGTCTTCCTAATTTTCGGTTTACTTGTTGAATACTTATGGTTTATAACATATGTTTTTTTACGGAAGAAACACTAATTATAATCAATTTCCCATCCAAAAAAACCAAATATCATACTTAATAAAAAATTTAACTATCATAGCAATTTCTGAATTGCTGTTTTGTAATTCCTATTTGTTTATTTATCAAAAAATATTACTATTCTAAAATTGTTACTAAAATTTTGCAATGAAAATACGTATTATATATTTTTTTGATAATTTAAATATTATAACTTTGAGTTTAACATACAACCACCAAATATATAACACTAAAAAATTATTTTATAACAGTTTATAAAAGAAAATCAATTTGGTATTTACTATTAAATAAACCTCTCATTAAAGTAAATGACTCTAAAAATGTATTCTTCAGTCTCTTGCTTTATTTAGCTTTTTTTACAGACGCTTCATTCAATCAAATTCTTTACTTTCATTTCTTTACTAAATAAGAAATTCACTTAAACCATGCTCTCTCCTTTCTGATTTTTCATTCAAAATCAGCTTAGATTTCCAAGAGAGGCGTTAGTGACGGTGCCAGAACTTCAAGTGGAGTGTGGCACTCGATCATCAAATTTTGATTGTCTAGCGTATTTCCAGCTTACAGATATTAGATACAACAAATTCAATTAATAGAAAAATGTCAAATATACAATACATTTGAAAATAATATTTAATTTAGATGTAGCTTTGAGATAAATTTATATATTATTTAACTTGTGTGACAAAAATAATATTCAATAGTTTCAATTCGTCTATTTACATTTAGATTGTTAAGGTACTGTATTGATAAAAGTTTTTTTTAATTTGATAATCAAAATATTATGAAAAAAGATGTTATATAAAAGTAAAATAATTTCCATTTTAAAATAGAAAATAATAAGAAAGAGAAGGAAACCATATAATACTTTTAATGTAGTGGGTCCATTTAATTTATACAAATTAAAACAAACATTTCCTTTCTCATTCTTTCCGGCGAGGATCAATACAGAGAGTTTTGAATATTCTAATTGGTTGGGGTGTGACCAGTATCACACCGTGCCACCCCCTTCCGCCTACTTGGGGCGGTAATAAAAAAATTGAAAGCAAAAGGGGGTTGGATAGGTAGTAGTGGATTCAATGGCCGGTAGAGAGGGGAGGCGGCCGCCGCCCTTCGCTACCCCTAGCTCTGCCACCGGCCTTAAGGATGAGATTGGCTATCACATGCTAACGCAGGGGGCAAAACACTGCAATAAGCCTACGCACTCTCTAGAATGCAAGGTGCCTATCTCAGATTTGTGAATCAAGATTACAGCTTCAGCAAGGAAGGTTCCACCAAACCATTTTTTTAGGTTCCACAAGTAACTAAGGTTAAATGGCAACCGCCACTGCTACCTGCTGGTTAATAAAGACAATAACTAAATATGCAACGTTGCAATGCGGAATTTCAAAACTTAAAATTAACCTAAAAGATCTCCTAAGCATGTCATTGATATAATCTAAGTTGAAACGTTCCATAGATGCTAATAGATTTATAAAACTTATAAAAGAAACCTAGTATTTAAGTTAAGAACATTACTAGTTGATTTGTGCTTCTCTCTCCTTTGGATGCGGTGTTCCCTTAGAGCAATTCGGTAGAACTTCGTTAGCACTAGCCTCTAAACTAGGATAGCCTCTATGATTGTTCCACATGGATCTTCACTGACCAAAACCTCTGCTGAGGTAGAACCCGTTGGTAGACAGCAGCTGCAAGACCGCTCGAAGACCAACCCAAAAATATTACCTGAGAAGGCTCACTTCAAAATAGCCTTCTAAAAAATTCTTCGTCACTTGGAGAAACTCTTGGAGAATCTCACAAAATCTCACGAAGAAAAGATATTGAACTCAGAGAGAAAGGGTGAGCTGAAGTACTAAATAAGGAGGAGGGGGGAGGCCTATTTATAGGGAGAGGGGAGTGAAAAACTCCCCTCTTTTTTTCCAACATAGGATGGGAAAAATCCCATCCCACAAAACTGAGTCAGCCACGCGGATCCCTAGGACCCGCGAGCTAACCTGCACGTCCTTGCCACAAGGCAAGCCCGCAAGCCTAACCTGTGGGCCTATTGCCCGCTAGTGGCCCGCAAGCTTTTCAGCTTGAGGGACAGTCGCATAGGCCCCACTCGGAACAACCCGTGTTCGTTTGGGGCCACTCACAACAGGAAAAATTCCCTTGCTCCACTCCATGCAATTTTCCCATTTTTCTCCTTTATTCCTTTTAATTTTTAATTTGGTCCAACCAATTAATAATTCCTCCATCTAATTCGACAAACAAATATTCTCGGTGTAGACTTAGTCTATAGGTTCTTTACTTAGTCCGATAAAGACCCAAAGTGCGTGACCTCATAGGATCCCGAAGTATAGAACCGCTAGAGGTTAACTCAAACTTGGCTTCCCATCTGGGAACCTTTAGGCTCAGTATTCCAGACCGATATGAACCTGATAACTCCAGACGATAAAATGGGCTTTCTAGCAAATGCGTATGATCCCTCGATACTCAGAAAGTCACGTGCCTGTAACTTGATCCGGTTCTGCAGTAGTAACCAATACAATATACTCCTTTCATCAGGTTAAGTATCATCTAATTTATTGAGCTCGGATTAAGTGTTAGCTCATGCAATAATTGTAGTTTTACTAGAATTAGACTTGTTCACGAAGAACACCACTCGCCATCATGTATCAAGATTTGACTAGAAACCCGTTCTATCAATCTTATACTCTAATAAGAGGTTTATGAGTGTGTCTTTTCAATAGGAGGCCCTAAGGTACATCTCCCATTATATCACTATATTAGGAACGATAGATCCCATCTTGACTACTCGGCTTACCAACATGTGATCATCACTATACCCATAATCACCCGTATCATCCTGGTCGCCAGGGTATGAATAAGTATGACCCAAAGTTTAGCAACTCCTACATAAGGTAACCAGTATCTCAGGTCTGAGAATACTTGTACTGCTACTGCAATAACACATAACACCAACACATGGATATAGTAATTTCTGAGTGTCTGTCTTATAGTGGTCTTTAATGTATTTCCCGAAAACATTCATTTAACTCAAGGTAACACCTTCACCTCATGAAATTGGCTGCTTGGATCTAATCCAAGGAGTAATCCTACACATGCTAGTCTATCCGCTTAATTGATATTCAGTCTCAATGAAACTATGACTATGATATTTAGACTATTCATAATAACACGTATGTGCAGTTCTCACACCACATAGCTTCCACTATGTCCTTGCACTTTTACGCTATGAAGTAGTCATGGACTTTGTCTTATCAATACGCATATATATAATACTATACATTTATGATACCAGCGATGTACATAAATAAATAAAAGCACTGATAAATAAAAAGATGCCTTTAATAATAATAATACGAAAACGTTTGTACATTATAACTAATTAAGATATATCACCCTAATTGCCTCTAGGGCATATATCATGTCTAACACTACCAACCCCACCAACAACAAAAATGCTACCTCAAACACCAGCTAATAGAACCACCAATGGTATCTAAGCCAATTACTACTTGGAAAAGTGAGAAGGCTTACAATAGAGGAGCCTGTTGAGAAAAGGGTAAATAATGTGTGTTTCTGGTGTGATGAGCTCTATGTATCAGGATATCAATGCCATAAGAAGTACCTTCACTCAATTTTGGTACAAGAATGTGAAGAGGGAATGGAGCTAGTTACTAAAGAATTCACGAATGTAAGAGAAGAGGTAGAAGTGCCATTGATCTCTTTACATGCGATTGAAGGGTGGGAAAGTACTGTTTTCTCTACCATGAGATTGTTAGGACACTACAAGAAAATAAAGTTGCACTTATTGGTGGACATATGAAGCACCTATAATGTCCTAGATTTGGACTTGGCTAAGCATTTGGGATGTAAGTTGGTTTTACTTTCTAAACCTTTAGCTATAACAATTGCTAGTGGTCAAGTCCTTTGGTGTATGTTTAAATGTGATAATTTCAAATGGGAAGTAAAAAGG
>CATIWQ010241339.1:0-44016 GCA_949673415.1 Euphorbia schlechtendalii
TTATATAGATAGTAAGTGTAATGATAGTTAATATAAAAATGTAGTAAAATATTTTTCTTTTTTAAATATTTAATAAAATATAAAAAATGGAAAAGAAAAGGAAAGGAAGAAACAGTTTTGAAATATTTAATGTTATCAATCTGTACGACCTACATGTTTTAAACTCTCTTCCTTCTCCCCTTTTATTGTTCCATTTCCTGAATTTCATCATTTCATCGCCATTTTTTCCAGCGAGACAGTGCATGTGCCTCTGCCTGGTAGTTTTGAGATTTTTGGCAGCTAGGGTGTGGCACTTGCCACACCGTGTCACACCTTGCCGTCTTCCCTGATTGTGTTTGCCAACCTATTTGACTCGATGCTTATGCCTCAACATTGGCCTTTTTTCTTAAACAAAGTCCATTTATTATTGATTACATGATAATAGAAATAAATTCTAATATAAATATTTCTAAATATTACATATAACTATATTCTGTACTTGAATTATTTCACATATCACATGAATTATTGCATATAAATTCAAAACGATAATAATAAAAATATAGAACCTATATAAATCATTTATAATATATAAATATATATTACATAAATAAAGATAATCACTTGCCAAATTTTCTTATAAAATTTAGTCTTTACAAATTTTGCAAAACCAAAAGAAAGAATTTGTTTTCCTTTTACATGAAAAGGGGAACTGTTTTTCTTTTTACATTTTTTTATGTTGACTTTGTCAATCATTCTAACTACATTATCTTTCTTATTTAATTTGAATTTCGCAACTTCAAACGTTCAAATCTCACAAACCTTTGATTTTTTTTTAAATCGACGCTTTTGAAATATATTATTAGTCTTAATTATATCTTTAAAATAACATACACTATGATTTTTTTTCAAAAAAAAAAAAAAAGTTTCGCAATCTTATACCTGATATAATTGTGGTATAATGCATTTTCTGACTGAATTTTCATGAAGGCGTCATATATGGTATAAGAGTTGTATGATGTATTTATATAATTATTTTATCCTTTATGTTCATAACAATACTGATTTTTCCATAAAAATCATGACATGAAGACCTTAAACCTAGTCTGAAAGCTCTTATACATGATATAATAGTAGTATAATGTATTTATATATATATCCCCCTTTAAGCTTACAATGTTACTTACTTTCCTGTTATGAAAATAATTTAACGCAGTCTTATACATAATATAATAGTGGTATGATACCCCTGTTTTACTCCATTTTCATGAAGGTGTTGCGCATGATATAAGAGTGGTATAATGTATTTTATATTGTTTTTTTAAAGTACATTATACCACTTTTATACTATGTATAACGCATTCTTGAAAAAGACAATAAAAATATATATATTATTCTACCCTTATTCAATGTACAAGATTATTGTTCATTATTTTTTTCGAAAAATTTCAAGTGCATGTCATTTTAAAGATAAAATTAAGACGGATAAAATATTTCAAAGTATCGATTCGAAAAAATCAACGGTTTATAAGACATGTACGTTTGAAGTTGAGAAATTCAAATTAATTAAGAGAGAGAATGTAGTTATAATGGGTAGTAAAAGTTAACAAAAAAAAAGGGTAAATTGAAAAGTATAGTCTAATGAAATGACAAAGTTAATATTACATTCTCCTTATTGTAAAAACAATAAAATTTAATTTTTTAGGCAGATGGTTTAGTTACCTTAAAAAGAGTTATTGGCTAGTTTCGAGCCGGGTTTGAGTATTTATATAAAATTCAAGCTTGATCCATAATATTTTGGAATTTAATAGACTTGGGCTCAGGCCAGGTTCAGTAAAAGATGAGTGTTCAATCCATTATAACGGACTCGGACCGGGTTAGATGGGTACCCTGATTCGTGGACAAGTCTAACTGTGACTAGTCTTAAACAATATTATCTTAATAGATTTACTTCTCTATAAAAAATGGTATTTGACTTAACTATATATTTAAATGATTTTAAATATGTATTTTTTTTAAATATGCTTGAATGCTGCTACCATTTTACTCCCATAAAAAATATTACTTGACCACTGTACATTTTACCTGCTATGCTGATGGAAGAAATTGAATGAAAGTTATGAATTAAAATGAAGGAATTCAAAGAAGTACAGATGATATACTTTTATTGCTGTGTCAGAGTTAGGGGGCGAGACATTAATTGAATTATTCAAATTTAAAGTAGAATATAGTTTGCTCTTTTTTCAACAAAAAGAACAGACTCAATTGATACGTGTTTTTTATGCATTTTTGTTTCTAATATTTAAATTTTTAAAAAACAACAATCGGGAATACCATTAGAAAAATACATTATACCTGTATGCAAATTACAGAAGCTTCGTCGGTATAACATCTGATAAAGAAATAAATTCATTATACCATTTCAATCGATTCAAGAACGAGAGAAAGCACAAATGAACTACTTGGTTATCTCGGTTCAAATACCTATAAATGGGATTTTCATAGAAGTATTGTTTTTTCTTATTTCGACGACCTCGATATGGTTATAATAACATTGCATGCTATTTCATATATTTATTGCTGAAATTTCAATTAGGGTTCATCTGGGTAGCAAAATTATTATTTCATTAAATAAAAGAAAGATAAAGAAAAAATGTTAAAAAATGTAGAGTATTTGTCCGATTCCTAAACATTTCATTGCTTCAGTTTGCGGATGACACACTCTACTTTCTACCATCGAATTTGAGTATCATTCCGAATTTTATGCGAAATCTTGAAATGTTTCGAGTTGTTCTCCGGGCTTTGCATCAATTACCATAACAACACGCTCCTTGGTATTCACTACTCGGATGATTTTTTCCAATCAAGTGCAGCTCTGTTCGGTTGCCGAATTGAAAAATTCCTAATCACTTATCTTAGTAGTCCTCTTTGCATCAACCGATTGCCATTGGCTACTTGGGACCCTCTAATTACAAAATTCAAGAAACGGCTAGCTAATTGGAAATGTCGATGTCTATCATATGCGGGCCGTTTAATTTTAATAAAATTGGTACTATCATCCCTTCCTATTTATCTTTTGTCAATTTATAAGATGTCGGTGTCGGTCAACGTATGAGGAATTTTTTTATGGCGTGGAGATTCTAATACAAATGGCATGTGTTAAGTTACTTGGGAAACTATTAATTTGCCATTTCGACTTAGGGGTTTAAATGTAAAGGATTTCGCGTTGATAAATTGCAGCCTACTATTGAAATGGATTTGGAAATTGTGGCAATCGAATCGGGGCTCTCTTTGGTACACTTTTTGCGTAGCTAGGTACGGTTTTGCTTCATGGAGGGAGATTGAAAAAACGGACAACACTTGTTTATCTCCGATTTGGAGAAATATTGTATCGTGTTGCATTCGTAATCAAGCCTTCTAGGAATTATTCTTCTCCAATTGTCATGTGTTGAATTGGAATGGGACTACAGCGTCCTTTTGGAGCTACAATTGGACTTCGAACAAGTCGTTGGAAACTCATTTCTTGGACCTCTATTATATTTGCAATCTGAAAAATTGTTCTGTCGAAGCAGGCAGCACTTCGGTGTTTGATGTTGCTTGCTTTTCATGTCTGTTTTGGAAGCGAAACTTGTGGATTTCGCTTCTTGACCGCTGCAACCAGCTGCGGAACTAGATTTCTACCTCTGCACCAAGCATTTTCCAATATGGTGTGAGTGATTCTGCTGCAGCTCAAGGGCTGCCTCGGTTTGGGATAGTTTGCGACTCATTCCTATGGGACATCGAAGACCGCAAGTTGTTCACTGCAGTCTCGTTATGTGATACCTATTACTGAACATTACATTGGCCTCAATCATTATTTGATTTCACAATTATTCAGAGTGCATGCCTTCTCCCAAAGATCGAATTTTTCAGCTGGACCTCTTCCATGGCAGGATGCCGACGTGGTCGTTTCTCTTCTCACGTGGCTGCAATTTAATTGAGGACGTAACATGCACAATCTGCTCTGATGTTGAGACAATTGATCACTTGTTTCTTTTGAGTCCATCAAGTCTGAATATTTAGCAGGACGTGCTGAATTGGTTGGGCACTCCTATGCCATTCCTGAGCACTCATGTTGGCTTTTTCTGAAATTGGCAAGCACTATTTCAGCCAGGAAATAGTTTTGGTTTCGGAATATTTCTATGGTTTATCATAACTTGGTCTTTATGGGAGAGGTGCAATAAAATTATTAGGTGTGCTTGATCCGGATGACATCTTTCTCTCAAGTATTCACTTATGTTGGTTCATCTTTTATTGTAATAGACGTAGCTTATGTTTCCCAATCTCGGACTTGTTTGTACATCCGAGATTATTGCTTTGTAACTAAGTTGTCATTCTGGCCTTGAGAATGGTAGCTCACTTTTTACTATTAATAAAGGTTTGGCCTTATTTCGTCGCTAGTCTGAGGGGGGTGCCAACCTAGTTGGGATGCTCGAAGCTAGTGCCCGGCAACGGTCCTTTTCCCTTTTAAAAAAATCCATACATCTCATGGATAATAGCTAGAAATAGTTCTTCTATCAGGTTACGGATTCTAGGCAAATACTCTACCATATTTAACATTTTTTTTCTTTCTTTTTTATCTCATTACATGGAATAGCTATCCTGCTAATTAAACGAGCTCTGGAGTTTACTAGTTTTCTCTCCAATGGACAAATCTAAACGCCTAGACCTTAGTCAAAACCATATGACATTGTCGCAGTCTCTACCGAAGATTCTTTAGCTAATCTAATGCTCCACTTTCAAGCACAAACTGGCTCATGTCTCTTCTCTCGAATTAACTTCTAGAAAATCTAACGAAGATTCACAATCTTCAAATGATACCTATTAAAACCCATCTTGTGTACGTCCATTATCCGTGGCCTTATGACATCTCCAAATATATCAATTTAATACACTTTGTTCGCTCATTTGATTTTGTTCTCTTGTATAGATTGTCACTAAAAAAACCCAAGAAACAATTATCTTAATCATACTTCCTTCTAATCCATTAATCTCCCAAATTAGTCATTTTGAATTAAAAGGGTGAGAAATGACTTCAAATCATATTTTCTGAAAGATGCCATTACTATTGTATTTTGTTTCATGCATCTTCTTTGAAATTTTATTCGAAGTCGAAAATCTAACTTTTTTTACTGGTCTTAGGTTTGGCTTCTTTTGTCTTTAGTATGCTCTTCTTTTCCATCTCACATCTATTTTTTGGATGAAAAAGGTAGGGTGTTGAGTGGCTAAATTTCCATGGAGCTGTACATGTTATGTACATTTTGATTTACTAGATAAATGTCGAAGTTTTGTTTAAATTTAGGAGCTCCTAACTTGTATTGTTTTTGTAGGGGAGTGAAATTTTAGTTTTATTTTTAGCTAACATTTTTATAGCACAAGTATATTGGCATAAAAGGTCTACCAAGCCAAATCACCAGTATAAGCCCACTCAATGGAAGTATTTATTAATAGGATGATCCTGACCTTTGCCCCCTATGAAGGAGATACTTGCCATAAGGGTTATGCCACCTCATCACTCTCTGATTTATATAAAGTCATTAGCCAATCAGTTTGAGGTAACAATTCTCCCAACCATCATTATGTACCAATATTCTCTCTTAATTCTTAGTGACTAATACATTGAAGAAAATACGCCGGAAACATGTTTACCCCCTTCTAACATGATTCCATGATATTAAATTGGTGTGGTGAGCATGGTTTGAAGCGTGAGTCAAATTCAAGAGAGATGGAGGAATCAAACCCATTTAAAACACCATTAATCTACCCAAATCCATTAGTCATTAGTGTTAGAAAGGAAAGGGATAAGTAATAATGTCATCATCTCCCAATCAAAGGCAACAAACAAATCAAATTCAATAGCCATAATTTACGGATACAGATGTAGAAATAGTTTTAATAGGCTTTATTGTTTACCATGTATATACGACCATACACAAGTATAAAAGGGTCATGTAACTACTATTTTTTTTATCATCAATCAATAAACAATTCAACCAATAATATATCCTGAGTATAAACACTTTCTGTTATGGTATCAGAGCGGATTTTGATTGGACCAAATCGGGACTAACAACCTCATCATCTACCAGCCACCTTCGAAACATCCTCACTACCATGCTCGGAGATGGTAGCGAGGTGTCAACAAACACTACAAGTTTACCCCTTCTACCAAGTCTAACAAAGGCAGCAAGAATAAGCAAATTGAAGTTAGCAGCGATGAGCTAAAATTTCATATTGCTAACCTTTTGAAAAATGTTCTTAGCCTCAACAATCAAAGTCAAAAGCAAACTCTGTCAGATAGCCTTACCCTTAGTATCAAACTCAACAGCCAAAACTATACTCTTTGGGCGCGTATAATTAAAGTGGAGATAGGGGGAAAATCAAAGACCCGCCTAAATCACCTTATTGGAACTTTAGAAACATCTATTAGGGATAAAAAATTCGATAGATGGGAATGAAAAGATCTCATCATTTTTAGTTGGCTCATATAAAGTATCGAGCCTAAAATAGTAACTTAACCAAATTACCAACCGCAAAGTCACTATGGAGCACTTTCACCACAACTTACTACGCTGGAAGGGACAAAATACAAACTTTGAATCTTCACACGAAGATAAACAATATGAAGCAGAATGGGGCAAGTCTAGGGGATTACTAGATCAACTTACATGGTATATGGGGCAAAATTGATAGGCGAGAACCGAACCCCATGACCTCAGAAAAGGACATCGCAACCTACAACAAAATCAGACATGAGCAAAAACTATTCTAATTTTTGAATGAAATAGACTCGAAAAGAGAGAGATTCTTAGGTAGGACAGCTTACCCTCGCCGGAACTAGCATATGCGACTGTAGGAAAAGAGGTCGCAAGACTCAGTATTATGGAGATAACAAAAAATCTCCCACAACAAGTCATCGGAGGAGGATTAGCGATAACTGGAGATGAGGTGATCAGACTTTCAACACAAAGACAACAGAAAAACCCAGGAAAGAAAGGGTTTAAAGTTGACAAATTGAAACTCAAATGTAACCACTGTGGAGGAACAAAGCACACAAGGGAAATGTGCTTTGAAATTTATGGTTATCCCTATTGGTGGAGTGATGGTCACAAAAAGGGGCAAGGGAACTCCGGCAAGGTCGCCACCACTATGAGCGATGCCGGAGCAGCCACCAGTAGTGGTGGAAGCAACCTTGGGAGAGAAGGGGAGATGAACATGGCAGCTAGGGTTGAAGTGGAGAAAGGTAAAGAAGATACTGAGTTTTTAAAGGGAGATGACACCAAAACCCTAAAGCTATCCAACTTTATAAACCCACCCAAGTTTGATATTGAGCCTACCCGAAACCATTTAAGCCCAAATCAAAGTTCATATTTCAGTTTTTTCCATAGCATAAAACCAAATTCCTTTGTCAAGTCCATTCTTGATTCCCATACTGAGCCCACTAAAAAAAATCAATTTTCAACCAATTTGAAACCAAGCTCAAACCAACCCCATTTCAAATTGAAACCAAGCCTATATCCCCATTTCAAAACCCAAATTCGAACCCAATAAATTTCCAAGGCCTTGTAAATTCGGCTCATAATGTTAAAACGACATCATGGATATTTGATTGTGGTGCAACCGACATTATGACCTTTGACCCAAATGATCTTAAATTCCAAATAAAACCCTTAAAAAGGTCAATAAAAGCTGCCAATGGAGAAGTAATTAATGTTGAAGGAGCAGTAACAATTGAAATTTCACCTACTTTAAAACTATCGAATTGTCTCTATGTTCCCGCTTTATCGCATAAACTACTATCTATTAGTCATGTTACAAAAAAACTCAATTATGCTATACTCATGAATCCAACTTTCTATATACTACAGGACATCAGGACATGAGCGATTATTGGGCGTCGCACTGAACGTCAAGGGCTGTACTATGTGGATGAAGTGACCCAACATGGTACTGTAATGATTTCACATGGTAATGTAGATAGAGAAGCCTAGTTATGAAATAGAAGATTGGGACATCCATCTATGGGTTATTTACATATCTTATTTCTTACAATGAACACAAAAGTTCATTCACCAATTATGTTAGTCCATTCTGATGTATGGGGATTATCACCCATTATTGGAGGATAAAACTTTCAATATTATTTGCTATTTATTGATGATTGCACGAGAATGACTTGGATATATTTTTTAAAAACCAAATCCAAAGTTATAGAAAAATTCATCCAATTTTACACCATGGTTCAAACCCAGTTTCACAAAAATATAAAAACCTTAAGATCCAACAATGGGTTGGAATTTGTCAACTCCCATATGGCATCCTTCTTCAAAGAAAAAGGTTTAGTTCACCAAACCAATTGACCACATTCCCTAGAACAAAATGGTGTTTTCGAAAGGAAAAATCACATACTCCTTGAAATGACCCGAGTACTCCTTATCGAGTCTAAAGTACCAAAAACCTTCTAGCCTTAAGCACTCGCAACTTCACTCTATCTCCTAAAACGACTCCCAACAAAAATCATTGACCTTCAAACTCCTATCTAAGCCCTAGCCAAACATTTCAAAATACCACCACCTCTAACCCTCCAACCTAAAATCTTTAGATGCTCTTTGTTTGTTCACATTCCCAAAAGTGAAAGAACCAAGCTCGACCCATGTGCGAAAAAATGCATCTTTGTCAGATACGAAATAAACCAAAAGGGATATCGATGTTATTATCCCAAAACCTGCTGCATACACACTACTATGAACTAAAATTTCTTAGAAACTGAGTTCTTCCATAGTACCCAACTCAGTTGTCAGAGGGAGAATGAACAAATTGACATCCTCAGTTGGTTACCGATAGTGCCAGAAAATGAAGACATCAAGCAAGACAATACTAGTATTGGTGAAACTTCTGACATCTCAATACATCCCATGGAGCTAAGTGCTTCAAATAATAATCATCCAAGCCTGATGTTTGAGGTAAGAGAAACTGAACTTGAGAATAGTCCTGTAATTTTGAGTAACCATCGTGATCATGAAGAGATGATAGCAAATCCACCATACAAAGAGACACAAATATTGCCACCTAGGAGGATGATGCATCCTTCCCAATAGATACTCTCCAGAACCAATAAAGTGGGGTTCAAGATACCCAATAGCCAACATTGCAAGGGGGAGTCTATCAGATGAGGCAAAGGCTTTCTGAAAAATCTAGATACAATTGAAGGAGTAATATCATCAAAAAACTGAACAATGGCTATGCGAGAAGAAATTGATGCCCTCAACAAAAATAACACATATGCGAGAAGAAATGGATACCCTCAACAAAACTAACACAAGGAAAAAGTGTATCCTTCCCCCAGGGAAGAATGCTGTTGGATGTCAGTAGGTATTTACTATTAAACACAAGCTAGACGGATCCATTGAGAGATACAAAGCCCGTTTGGTAGCAAAATGGTACACTCAAACCTATGGCATTGACTACTCAGAGACTTTTTCACCCGTGGGAAAAATGGACACTATCAGAATATTGTTCTCCGTAATGGCAACAAAAGGATGGCCTCTTCATCAATTCGACGTTAAAAATGCCTTTCTACATGGGGATCTGAAAGAAAAAGTCTACATGGAGGCACCACTAGGATCCAAATAAAGTTTCAAAGGAGGAGAGGTATGCAGACTGAAGAAATCTCTTTATGGCCTAAAACAAACTCCCAAAGCTTGGTTTTAAAGATTCACCATAGCCATGAAAATATATGAGTATAGATAAAGCAATTCAGGTCATACCTTGTTCTTGAAACGAAGAGGTGAACTCACAACCTGCTTGATAATCTATGTCAATGGCATCATCATTACTAGGAATGATGAAGAAGAAATCACCAGGCTGAGAAAAAACTTATTTTTCTGAGTTTGAAATTGAGGACCTTGGGAGATTGAAATACATTGTAGGAATAGAAGTATTAAGGTCTGATCAAGGGATTTTCATATGCAAGAAGAAGTACGTCCTAGCCCTATTAGCAGAAACAGGAATGATTGATTGAAAGCCCGCAGACACATCGATAATAGTCAATCATGGATTAAGGATACTAGAGGGAGCCGAGAACACAGATAAAGAAAGGTATCAACTGTTAGTAGGAAAACTGATTTATCTATCTCATACTCGACTATATATCTCATATACTGTGGGAATAGTTAGTCAGTTTATGCACCAACCTTAGATAAGCCACATGGAAGCTATACAGAGGATCATAAGTTACCTCAAAGGGATAAACGGATATGGTTTATAATTCAAGAATTGTGGTCATTTGGATTATAAAGCATACATGGATGAAGATTGGGCTAGAAATCCAGTAGATCGAAAATCGACATCAGGCTACTTTACCCTAGTAGGAGGAAACCTAGCCACCTGGAGAAGGTAAAAACAAAAGGTTGTAGCGTTGTCTAGTGTTGAAGCAGAATTCTAAGGTATTACTCGAGGCCTCATCGAAGTTCTATGGGTACAGAAGTTGTTAATGGAAATTGGCTTTCCACCAACCAAGCCATGTGAAATAATGTGCGACAATCAGGCATCCATACGAATTCCCGAGAACCCGGTACAACATGATCGAACCAAGCATGTAGAAGTTGATAGGCACTTCATGAAGGAAAAGTTAGAGCTCGGAATAATTACACTTCCTTAAATAAGATCTGAATATTAATTAGCAGACATTCTGACAAAAGCTATGAACGGGAGGATCTTCACTGAAGTACTAGACAAGTTGAGCATTGGCGATCCCACTACTCAGCTTGAGGGGGAGTGTTAGAAAGGAAAAAGATCAGCAATAATGTCATCATCTCCCAATCAAAGGCAACAAACAAATCAAATTCAATAGCCGCAATTCAGGGATACAGATATAAAAATAGTTTTAACAGGCTTTATTGTTTACCATGTATATACGGCATACACATGTGTAAAAGGACCATGTAACTACTGTTTTCTTATCATAATCAATTAACAATTCAATCTATAATCCATCCTGATTATAAACACTTTTTGTAAAAGATAACCGAAAACGTGTTTGATCTATGAAAGAGAAGCTATACATATATGAGCAAAATATGATGAAATTCATAACATTTGTGTGAAAACGTTAACAATATGTAGCTTAAGTTACACGTTTCTGATTATGTTCATTTCAATTTCAACAATATCTTCTTTGACTAACAATATGGTTTACGTCAACATATATATTCAATCATATCATATATTGTTCATAAAATGGTACAGATTTAAATATTTATGTAAAGAAATATATTCAATGAGCTAAATCATAAAAATTAGAAAGTATTGTATTTAGAGAATATAAAATTTATTTACATACTTCTATTCAATATTCAATTTCAAGCTAGTACGTATGGAGGCGAAATTTTGCAACATGCATGCTCTAGTTGGAAGATTTAATGTTTAATATTTGAGACCCAATAGATTTCACACCAAAACTTCTTTTATCCTTTGAACTTATAAAAATTTTACACAACCTCATAATTAGAAAAAAAAAAAAGTTTATCGTTGAAAGTCACAAGTCAATTCCTTGTCGTTTTTATTTTTCAAGATGTCATATTGTAAATTTTTCTCTTTCACTCAAACTCTGACATGTGGCATTGAAAGTTCAAATTCGAGCTGGATGGAGATTTTTGTGTCATCTAATGTAACCGCAACACAAAATTCAAAATATATATAAATTTTATAGTATAAGAAAAAAAAGCAATTAAAAGTAGTTTTTCATTACCTGTATAAAAGGTTTAATTTTTATATTTAAATAAACAAAGAATATATGTTATTAAAATCGGATTGGTCGGCTCAATCAGGAACTGATAATCTGGTCTTGTTGAAATAAAATAATGGTTTTAGAAGAAAAACTGATTTGTATAGTTCAAATTGGTGAACCGGTCTAACCCCAATTCTTTAATTTCCTTGAAATAAATTTTTTATGTATAATTATTAATCATTTAATGGTAGTATGTTGTATTAAAATTAGCTTAAATTAAACTAGTTTCTTCAGTAATATAGAGCATTTTTCGCAAATCTTGTTGATTGTGAGGTTTTAACTTATAACCCCGGACATTTTAAATTCTCTAAGAGGTGGTGACTACATGACTGAATCCCAATAGTCAATTATACTTGTTTTACATATTCTTTGATAGGAATAGATAAAATTTTGTCTTCAATATTTTTTTTTATTTCGTTCCAAAATATATTTACTATTTTAAATGTATTATTATGTTATTACAATTATTTTTGTTTATTTATAGGGTTTAATTGAAAAATTATCATAACATATATTGTTAAAAGAGATTGTCTCTATGCTCCATCTCAATCATTCTCCGTTGCTACAGATCTCCTCTTCATGGCAGAGGATCCTACAAAACAAAGGGTTTGTTATGGAGACTAGTCGTGTGACCTGCGTAGCCTCTATGATGTTTAAGTTACATAGGATTTAAGAGACGATGCTGTAGTTTTTGGAGTTGTGAATAACGTACCTTTGCTGGTGAACCGTATTTTGGGCACTCATGTAGACATTGTTATGTTGTTATTTGATAAGGATCGGGGATTGTATCCCATACAGGACTCTTGCTTGAATTGTTCATTCTTTCCTAAGTGGTTTAGAATTATGCTATAAAAGTAAATGAAAGAAAAGTCTACGGAAAGTTGTGTATTTCATTGATAAACATCCAACAATATATATAGGTAAATATCAGTATTCATCTCCCAAACTTAAGCCTATAATTATGCTATTTACAGGTAATTGATTGACATAACAAACTAAATACAATCTGAAATGGAAATGATATATACATGATGGAAAAGATAAATGCAATATATTTTCGTTAATACTCCCCTTCAAGTTGGCAAGTGGATATTCTCAACTCCCAACTTGTCTTTCAGATTTTCCAACTGGTCTTGACCTAACTGCAACGTTTCACGTACAATATGACAATCTATCTCTATGTGTTTTATATCCTCATGAAAGACCAGATTCGCTGCTATATGTAGTGCTGCCTAATTATCACAAAACAATTTTGTTGGCTTTGTTCTTCTTACCCACAAATCTTGTACAATATAATGAATCCATGTAATTTCCAAAAAGGCATTTGCCATTTCCCTATATTCTATTTTAGTAGATGATCGCGAAACATTTGCATGCTTTTTCGATTTCCATGATATTAGGGAAGATCTAAGAAATATATAATATCCTAAATAGATCATCATGTCATACGATATCCTACCCAATCTGAATCATAATAAGCCATCAATTCCAAGGAATTTGTGGATGGCAATAGAAGACCTTGTCCCGGTGAACCTTTGATTTACCTCAATAACTGAAGAGCAACATTCCAATTCATTGTTCATTGTTGTCCCATAAACTGACTAAGCATATGTATTATGTAAACTATGTCTAGACGTGTCATTGTCAAGTAGATGAGCCGATCAACAAGCCTTTTGTACTTGGCTGGTTCATGTAGTAACTCACCATCGGTTGGATTGAGTTTCATCTGTTGCTCCATAGGAAAGTTCTCAGGTTTCGCTCCAATTAATGAAACTTGCATCATGTAACATGTCTAGTGCATACTTTTGTTAGGACATAAATATTCCTTATCCAGATCATGAAAATTCTATGCCTAAAATGTATTTTAAGGGACCCAAAACTTTGATGAGAAATTGTTTGAGTAATGCTCGTTTGACTTGGCTCATTTCTTGTTGATTATTTCCTGTTAACAAAATGTCATCTACGTAAATGAACACTGCAGTGAAAGATGTACCTTGAACCTTTGTGAATAAGTTGTAGTTAAATTTAGACTGTGTGTATCCTTCTCGTTTAATAGCAATGGAAAAATTTGGAAAACCAATTACGTGAAGCTTGTTTGAGTCCATTAAGGGATTTGTGAAGCCGACATACCAAATTCTCCCCCTATCGGTGAAGCCCTTATGGAGGAGTCACGTAGATAACTTCTTGCAAATCATCGAGTAAATATGCATTTTGCACATCTAACTGATGGGTCCATCCTCCAGCTGTAGCAATTGTAAACAAACATCATAGTGTATCCAACTTCACTGTTGGTGAGAAAGTTTCCCTATAATCAATCCCCTCAACTTGTGTATAGCCCTTTGCAATGAGACGAGCTTTATAGAGCTCAATGGATCCATTAGAATTGTATTTAATTTTTTAAACCCATCGGCAACGGATAGGCTTTTGACCTGCAAGAAGAGAAAAAAGACTCCAATTACGGTTACGTTCCAAGGCTTGTAATTCGATATCCATAGCTTTTTGCCAATGAGGATGAAGGATGACTTCATCATAGAGAGTAGGTTCTACCAGCATAATTAGTTGAGCTAAAAAGGTTATATGCTTAGGTGAAAATTTAGAAAGTGGCATTTAATTGGTAATGGGATACATGGTATTGTGAATTGAACTTGCTTCAGGGTAGCGTAGTTGGCTCTAGGTGGCATGAAGTACTCATGATACCAACTTGATTGATGTTTTGTAAAGGTAGATCATCAAAGTGATTGATCTTCGAGAAGATTTACGGAAGGTGGCGGCATAATTTGAGAATTCGGTAAGTTATTGGAAGATGATTTATTGGATGAAGTTGGTACTGTTGGTAAAGAGTAGCAGTTAGACAAATTATCTATGGATTGAATAGAGGGACTTAGACAATTAGACGAGTCTAAATTCATAAAAGGTTAATCATTACTCATGGAAGGAAAAGAAGGAATTTCATCAGCATTCATAATTAATTATGGTTGAGGTATGATTTGTAAAGATTATGAGGAATCCTGAGAAAAAAAGGGAATATATTTTCACAAAAGTGTACATCACGACTAACAAAAAATTGATTTATAGTAAGATAATATAGTTTTTATCCCTTTTGTTCATTGGGATATCCGAAGAAAACACTAAAATAGCACGGGGATCAAACTTGAGTTTATGATGAATATTGGTTGCATAAGACTAACAATTGAAAACATTTAGGTGGTCTGAATTGGGGTGTTTGTTAGATAAACACTCATATGGTGTTTGTGAGGCCCCCATATTTCACAATGTAATAAATCAAAAGGATTTTTAGTGGTAATGGAACTAATGGGAAAAGGTTATCTTGTCTATTTTGCTATAGGGTTACAATTATTGTGAAAGTCATGAGCATTTTTATTCAAGGGTAATAAAGGAGAATTTAATTTAAAATGGGAATGAGATAGATGTCCGAGGCGCATATGCCACAAATCAGGTGAACTAGATTTCTGAAAGAGTGGATGGGTGAATGAGTAAGCATCATGTGGTAGAGTCCTCCATTTTGTTTACCCGAGCCAATTATCTTCCTCATCGTCAATTCTCACAAAATACACAAGTCAAGAAATAGAATAATCCAACAATTGAGGTATTTAGTAATTTTACTTGCTGAGATTAAATTTAAGCGAAAAGAGGGAATGCATAGTACATGTTTCAAGTACGACATTCAGTAATAGTATGCAAAAATCTATGATAACGATCACAAGTTTTAATGATTTGGAAAATTGCACCTTGTTTTGAACAGCTGCAACAATGGTAAAACATTCAATCGGTTCTGATGATAATAGTCTCTAGGTTTCTTTCTGTATTATCAATGAGTATGCTTATCACTCATTAGGCAGTGGAGTCAACATGTAAATATTAGATCTTTCCGCCTTATATGACTCATTGAGACACATTATAATGCTTTCAATTTGATGTAGTAAGATACCATGAACATGGTACCTTGTGTAATTATGGTAATCTATTTCTGAACTTAAATAATTTCATGTGCATTCTTTTGAGAAAATTGATCTCAAAGATCAATCTAGACTTGGACTTTTGTTTTTGCGTTAATTATACCTTCGGCTAGATTTGATTCAATGGAGTGTGTCAACCATGATAGAATTATGTTATTACACTGTTTCCATAGTGCAAACTCTGCTAGATTTTCTTCCTCTCAAGGGATTTTAATAGATCTATTATAATAAAGCCAATTTTATTTCTGGTAGTGAGTGCATGGATCATGGCTTTCCTCCATGATTGATAATTATCACTATTTAATTTAACAGGCACAAGAAGATGACATGGTTTGTCAGAGTGATGAACAAAAAAAGAATGAGAAGTATTAGACGTAGGTTGCTTTTAGGTGTCTTTTTCGTCAACCATGATTTTCTGTATGGCTGAAGAAAGAAAATGATCAGAATCTCAAAATGGCTCTAGTACCATATGAAGTAAATGAAAGAAAAGTCTGTGGAAAGTTGTGTATTTCATTGATCAACATCCAACAATATATACAGGTAAATATCAGTAATCACCTCCTAAATTAAGCCTATAATTATGCTATTTATAGGTAATTGATTGACTTAACTAACTAAACATAATCTGAAATGGAAATGATATATACATGATGAAAAAGATAAATGCAATATATTTTCCTTAATATATGCTTAATTAGAGTTATATCCTAATTAGGATTTAACTTCTTTACTTGTTGAGAAAGCATAGGAAATAGAATCTTTGTTGGATTTATCCCTTATCAAAAGTAAACCTTCCAAGAGCTTGAATCAACTTGGATTAACCATTTATCTAGCCTTATCTTCTTGTTAAGATTGAGTTGGATTCGATCCTCTTGACTCATTGAGGTGGTTGTGTCCACCTGGATATCAAAGTTGTGTTAAACACGTGCTTAGTGATATTAGACTAAGTTATCAGAAGTCCCCCCACAAGTGATGTGAAGTTTCTTTAGGAGTTCAATCATGAAGATCTGCCTAGATTAGGCAGTTCCTTTGTCAAGTGAAATGATAAGAAGTGTTTGGGGTTTGCTTCTAAGATTTTTGGGCTCATTTTTGTAGTGCTAACTGTAATGATTTGAAACTTTTCAAATTTTAATAAAAGCTTGGGATTGAGCCACATGTTGGATAGGGAAGAGGCGTTTCTTCATTTTTCACCCTAATTCCCTATTTAAGGGTTTCTCTTTCTCTCTATCACTTTACACTCTTTTGAAATTTCAAATATTTTCCTGCAAATCTTGTGCTCTTCAACTGTTTATTTTTCATCCAACGAATCAAGGCTTCATTTTCTAGCGATTCTCTTTCTCTCAAATCAAGTAAATTTCTTAACTCTTTGATCATTTCTTTGCCTTGCTACGTTTGATATCTGTCCATTTCTATTCACCCCAATTTGTGTTCTTGATAAGCATTTAAATGCATGTTTGTTGATGATTCTGATTTGATTATCCCCTTTTGGTATGTCTCGTAACATGATTTTGCTTTATTTTGTTATGCTTTTAGTTTCAAAATCTCTAGTATAAGATTTGCTTTATTCATACTTTGGTTTTTTTATTTATCAACATTTTTCCATAATTTATGAATTGTTTATAAAATTATGAACATCTTTGGTGTTTGATCTGTGTAGTTGATGTGAATAGTTTGAATATTGTTTGCACCACCTCAAACTAATTATAGATGCTTTAGGAACTATTCTAACCCCCTAGGGTGTAGTGATGTCAAGCTCATTGTTAATAATTAATAGTTTATTAAACAAGGATTTTAATTACATAAGCGAGCGTTGTTGGTAGTTCTTTTAGCAACCATTAATCTTAGATCGTACAGACTATGTCTCCCCTCCTAGGGTGACCTATTCAGTTGAAGGAATGGCGAGGGAGTAGAGATTTCTAAGGAGCTTTAAGTTCTCTCTTCCTAGTCAACTTGGGATAAATTATATGCTGAGATGGGTCACACACTAGCAGCACCCAAGAGAGTGGTTCTAGAGGCTTCACCTCGAATAGGGAGAGTAAAGAGGCTTCTATTCATCCTATGAGGAAGAATATAGCTACTAGACTTAGAATTGTTGATAAGGGTAAGGTCAAAGCATGGGAAATAGTGAATAAGACGCCTTGAGTGGAATTTATCCAGTTGATCAAAGACCACCTCGACTTAAATTTTAAAATGGAGGTTTTCACATGGTTGAAGAATCATGAAATTTTACTACCCTCCAAGCATCAACATATTACAAATCCTCCTGAAGGATATATTGGTATATACATGGACCAAATTTGTTCTAGCTTCGTTTATCCTCTACTTGAGGGGATATGTGAAGTGCTTAGGGAATATGATGTTTGTCTGGCTCAAATTCATCTGAACGCCTGGATAGATTTATTGGGGAATTATTTTATTTTTCAAGGATTGATCTTACCTTTTGATGTGGAATTATTCAGGCGTGTTACCACCCCTAAAAAGAATAAAAATGAAGATCACTCTCATTTTTCTCACCAATTAGAAATTCACCCATAAGATGGATTTAGTTAAATATTTTAAGTAGTACTCTATCTTCATCTTAGAGGAAGAAAACCATCCTATGTTCCCTAGCATCTAAAATCTTATGCTCATTGACACGTATGAGCCATCTCACATTGATCTTAGGGTAGAAACTTTTAAGAGCCTTAGGAAAGATGTGTGGTCTTGCCTAAACATTAGTTGGGCTATGGCTGAGGATTATAGGATCATAGAGCTTGGCTATCCAAATCTTATTTATTATCTAGGTCTAGAATTGTTTCTATGATTGCTTACTCGTATTTTTCTTATATATTTTTTTAGAAAATGCTTACTTTTCGTAACAAAAAGTATCTCAAAAAATTTATTATAGATAAGCGGGTCAAAGATCACAAAAAGAAAAACCTTATGGAGGAGCCTAGGTTGATAAAAGGTGATTATAATGCAGTGCAAGGGATTCGAGGTGAGAATCTTGATAAGAAAAGGTCTAAGTGAAAGGCCAAGGATTTGGATATCAAGGATGATGCACCTACTGCCCCTACAACTGGGAGGATATCTCTCGAGCCGGTTAGGAATATTTAATTGTAACTTGTGTATTTTGTAGTTATTATTCTAACTTCTACCATTTTTCAGGTTGTTGATTTGAATATCTCAACCGCCTCGGAAGGAGTGGCAAAGGAGGTTAATTCTTCCTCCCTTCAAGAGGATTTTCTAACTCTATCCAGCTTGAACCCTTCCATCTTCGCCATGCCGGTTCAAAATTTTTTGAGGACTATGCTCCTGATCGCGGTGTAGGTGCAAAGTGTGTAAACAGAGTCACTTTTGCAAAAGGCAAAGCATATGTTCAATATGTCCTACGAGGTACTTTTCCTTAGCTTGATAATGTTATTTCATGCAACTTATGTTTAAAATGTTTGCATGTGATTGTGTAGATGGTGTCTCGCACCACTATGATGATAAGGAAGGGTCAGGATGTCATTCGGGTGGAGTGCAGCTTTGAATTAACTACCAAAGAGCTAGAGCGTGTGACCGAGATGGCAAATTAGTGCTCACCCAGATGGCTGAATTCGAGGTGGTAGATTAGCAAAAGAAACTTGAAGAATCTGGTTGAGCTAGTGAAGAGCTCTAGAAAACCATAACCACTATGAGACTTTTATTTTCAAGAAGATTGAGTTATGTAGAAAGGGGATGGTGGAAGTTTCTAATAATGGTCAAGAATTCGACCGTCACGTTCTCGAAGCTTGCTAGCTACTTCACCAGGATTGGTCTGATACCTTGATTGAGGAAGTTAAACACCCAAACGAGTCAGGTGTTGAAGATGAGGAGGAGACCAAACTAGAGGGGGATGCCACTGAGCAGGAAAAGGATGGCGAGGGTGGCTACTCCTCCAAGTCAAAATGAAGATAGTGTCGATGTGTAGGCTTGTTTATTTGTAATTTTGTGAGCCTTTAGTACTGTTATTTGTAAAAATGTTTCTATGGCCTTTTATGTTTATTTAAGATTTTCTTTTCTTAAGTTGTATGTGTCTAGTTTTCCGTGATATCTTTTCATTTCTATTACTTAGAATGAATCGTAATTATAAATGCTTTTATTTGGGTAGTTCTTGGATTACTACTGCCTAGATTGTTCAATGCTTTAGATTTATCAATGCATTTTACTATGATCACGGTCTTATGTCATGCCACTTGGATATTGTTTTTTCCTTACATTTTATATGGTCTTTTCAAATTAGTTAGATCTTATTCATTTGAGTTTCTTGATTTATATCCTATGCTTTGTTTTTCACTACCTTGAGCGATTAATGTGCAATCTTAAGTGTGATAAATACTAATATGTGCATAATATGATAAAATGAACGTTTTATTGATATGCTAAAAATTAAAGTAGGGAATTCTACACGTCTAGATCAGATTCCTCTAGAAGACTCCACCTTATTAAAAAAAATTCTCAAAGAACCCTTATGGGAAAATCCTAAGAATGGAAAAGAGTACATCCACCTTGATCCCTTTAGGAATTGTTGGCCATATAGTAGGGCCTTAATTTAGAGACATTTCACGTTCATGTAAGTTCTTTTCCCTCCATGGTGTTGAGTTTGTATGTTGCTGGTACAGGGATTTGATTTACCCTATAGGGGCCTTCCCAATTCACATCCATCCTCCCCTTTCCTTTGTGAACTTGTGAAGTGGTTGCGTCTTTTGGCACAAGGTTTCCTTCGTTGAGGTGGATTTCTCTAACATTTCTATCATGGTATTTCATGATTCTTACTTTGTATGCTGCCATGAAAATGCAAGCTCTTTCCATCTTTTCTTGCAAACCATCAAGATGATATCTCAGGTTGAGATCATTCTCTTTTTCCATGTAGTAAACCACATAGTAGATATAACACTGATTGTGATCAGGATAACTTCCTCAACTCCATATACCATTGAAAACAGTGTTTTATTGGTTGACTTGCATGGTGTGGTCATGTATGACCATAAGACGTTGATGAGTTCATCTGGCCACATGCCTTTCCTTTCCATCACTCTTTTATTCAAGCCTTTTCCAAGTGTTTTGTTGGTAATTTCCATTTAGCCATTCCTTTAGGGGTGAGCCGCAAACGAGAAAGGGTTTTCAATTTTGTGTTCTTTGCAAAAGTTTTGGAACTTACTAGATCAAAACTGTATCTCATTATTCGAGATTAATCTGTTAGGGATTCTGAATCAAGTTATAATATTTCTCTAGACAAAATCAATTATACTCTCTAGAGTGATGGTGTTTAGAGCTACCGCCTTGACCCACTTAGAGAAATGGTCTATTACTACCAAAATACACTTCTTTTGGCTACTTGCTTCTAGTAAGGGGCATGCAATGTCGATTCTCCAATTGAAAAATGTTAGACATGATGTATGCCCTGGAGGAAATTAGGGCGAAATAAGTTATAATTTACAAATAATTTTCAGATTGTTGTTATCAATAATAAAAGCATCTTTGTTATTTATCAATGTTTATTCAAGTCACGTATCTCGCTGGTATCATATATATATATATATATATAGGTATATATATGTGTGTGTGTGTGTGTAATTATGTATATTGTCATTGATAAGATAAAGTCCATGACCACTTCATAGCATGAAAGTGCAAGGACATAGTGGGGGCTATTAGACATGATGTATAGGTAATTAGAGCGATATATCTTTATTATCTATAATGTACAAATAGTTTCGAATTACTATTAATAATAATTAAGGCATTTTTGTTGCTTATCAGTGCTTTCTGTTTATTTATGTATCTCGCTGTTATCATATATGTATAGTATTAAATATATAATTGAGCATTGATGAGACAAAGTCCATGGCTACTTCATAGCATAAAAGTGCGAGGACATAGTGGGAGCTATTTGGTGTGAAAAATCCACATACGTGTTACTATGAATAGTCTAAATATCCCTACTCATAGTTTCATTGAGACTGGACATCAATGGAATGAACAAATTAGTATGTGTAGGCTTACTCCTTAGATTAGATCCAAGCAGCCAATCTCACGAGCTGAAGGTGGTACCTTGAGTTAACACATGGATGTATTCGGGTAATACATTGGAGATCGCTATAAGACAGACACTCAGAAATAATTATGTCCATGTGTTGGTGTCATGTCTTATAAGTACAAGTATCCTTAGACCTGAGATACTAGTTACCTTATGCAAGAGTTGCTATACTTTGGGTCATACTTATTCATACCCTGGCGATTAGGATGACACGGGCGATTACGGGTATAGTGGTGATCACATGTTGGTAAGCCGAGTAGTCAAGACGGGATCCATCGCTCCTGATATAGTGATATAATGGGAGATGTACCTTAGAGCCCCTTGTTGAAGTGACACACTCATAAACCTCTGATCATAGTATAAGATTTATAGAATGAGTTTCTAGTCAATCTTGATACATAATGGCTAAGTGGTGTTCTTTGTAAACAAGTCTAATTCCAGGATAGTTACGGCTATTACATGAGCTAACACTTAATCCGAGCTTAATAAACTAGATGGTACTTAACCTGATGGAAGGACTGTATTATATTGGTTACTATAGTAAAACTTGATCAAGTCACAAGCACATGATAATCCAAGTATCGAGGATCATACTCCTTTGCTAGATAGCCAATTTGATCTTCTAGAGCTATTAGTTCCATATCGATCTAGAACACTGAGCCTAAAGGCTCCCAAATGGAAATCCATGTTTAGGTCAACCTCTATGATAAGTGTATAATTACACTTATAATCATGACATTTTCAATCATAAAATGATATGGTTTTATTTCATTTTATACTTCATATAAAAGATTTCACGTGGTATGTAGATGCAAATGCAGAAACTAGGTAAATCTTGGGAGTAAAATGATCAAAAGTGGAATTCTATGGAAAAAGAGTGAAAAATGTGGGAAAAGATGCATGGAACACAATGATTTGGCTTAGGATTGAAGTTGTTAAAGATCGACGAAGTTGCAAACAAGAAATATGAAGAAACAGCATTTCACGATCGTGATACTTATTCGCGGTCATGACTTGTCACTCTTCATAAATAGAAAACTACCAACCAATGTTCATGATCGTGATATGTGATTCGCTATCACGACTTGTGATGGTTAATGGTTATCTCTTTTCAATTGCCAATAGCAAGATAACAATGATCAACCGCCTTCAACTACCAACCGAAAAGACACCCTTTGGAAGTCAATCAATCATGAAAATGTGCCTTTCCATTGTAGACAAAGATAAGACTTTGCACCCAATCATAGTGAAGTGATGCAACCCTTCGCCAATGGACACGACTCTTCGTTTGGATCGACGCAACTTTTCACACTCTATTTATAGAGGATTCAATCAACCAATTTCGGTGGACATGCATGGTGTGGGCAATGTATAGCAGCGTGTATGTATAGATAGAGAATGAAAATATCTAGATTTCGCTACGTTCAAAGTCTTAGAGAGAAAAATGTATAAGTGATTCGATTCTTATTTCGATCGCTTTATTTCTACACAAAATCGAGCGTTTGTTGTATGAGTGTAATTACAAAGCACTTATCAATAAAAGTTTTCATTCTTCAACATTCTTTTATTCGAGATTCATAAAGAATATCATCCTAGCAGAGGTTCTGTACGAGTCAAGACCGGAATCAAAGTAGACGCAGGAATTGTGGGAATTGACGACTCTCATTAAAAAGTGGATATGGTTTGATCAACTTTAGCTTTTACTTGCATACCTTACAACTTTTCTTTGTTTTCTGTTTATACTTTCTATTTCGAAGTTTATGATATGTCTATGTGTCATAATTAGTAATTCGTTTTGAGTCATTTATATTAATCAAGTTATATGCTTTTGAGTTAACTTTAAGAGTGATTTCAAGGTTAACAAGATTGTGTATAATCACTGGATCTGTGATTATAACGCTGTTTAGTGAGCCAACATTTTTGGAATGGTAACTTGCTAAATATGGTTATGTGAGAGTGACCCGTACTAAGCATAGTAATATCGTTATCTAGGTTTTTATGTGTGTCATAATTCGTTTACCCTAGACATAGAAAAGTCATCTCATGTGTTGCTCTGCGATGAATTATTGAATATTAGGGTGTTTAGAACCGTATTTGTTGAAGTTATCTAGTGTACAAAATATTCTTGATGATTTTATATGCTTTTCTCTGCTAAACTTATTCTTAGGGAATATCTATATATTTTAAATCTTCTCTAGTCTGTTCATACATCTATCTATCATCCAAACATCCAAATCCCTCCTATCAAAATTACCATTTTTCGTTTACCCCACAACTCTAGTTGGTCTTTAGAACCGTATCCCTTCCCTTTGGGATCGATATCTTTTAAAACTACATCGAAACTATATACTTGTAGTGGTCACCATTTTTCTATTTGGATAAGCTGTATTGACAACACCTGTTCATATTTTGAACTTTTATCTTATTGGTAGACAAGTGGGGAACAAGGTTTTTGGCATCATCACCGAATATAAGCTCTCTAAATTAGTATAGTCAAAACCTTGAGAGCATGTTTTTTGTGACGTTGCCGGGGAAGGCAAGTGCATTTTTAAAGATTAAATATTTGGACAATATGGTATATTTTCCTTATAGATCTTTGTGTTTCTTTCTTAAACTATTTAAGTTGTCAAATCCTAAACCTTGATGTGAAGAATATGAAATAATCATTTTAGAAGTGATACGACATATTATTACGTCTAAATTATCAATAAATAGAAGAAATTCTTCCATTTTTCCTATTCACATTACCAACCCCCATTTGCGCTCGTGAATCCCTTCTAAAAACTCTCTGTTTCTCAAATTTTATAAGTGACGATCGTGACATATAATCACAATCGCGACTTGTGCTATAACTGTAGCAGTTTAGCAGTTATGCGACAGTTATTCCACTAACCCCTATAAGATTAACGTGGGAGTGCTAATAAATTTTAACCTTTGCAATATGATTTTCATCCTTTCAAAGATCAAATCTTTTCCAAATTCGAAAATACTTCATTTCTTTCAATCCTTTCTTTCATTCACAATGGTTATCGTAAACAAATCCAACTTGGTTCTGCCTACAAATCTCCAAGAATGGTATGAAGCTCCATTCCCGATCCACTCTAGAGAAGAAAGGGATCATTATGGAGTCATCGGGAGGCTGAATTTAAGAGTTCCTATACTATCCATAGGAACAGCTTTATCAACCTCGGTGCATATGATAGAATTATGTATTATCAAAGGATTCTTAACTTTGTCATTTACTCGAATATGACTCTGGGTAACAATGTGGACAACTATATGGAAATGTTGGTCACATTGGTCTGGAAGAACGAAAGGAAGAACTACTTAGTCTATCAACACCAAGGGAAAGAGTATAAGTTAACAAAGAAGGCGTTGGAAAGGTATATGGGTTTTTCGAACGATTGCTATTATAAGATGCTTCCTGGATAGGATCCCTTACCAACGTGGACTCGTCTGACTAGCCAAACCGAGTACAAATGTGAATCTGCCTATAGCCGGTGGATTCGTGACCCAAGTTTGCTCGCATTACACTTTTACTTAGTGGAGCATTATTTAGAAAGTCATCATTTGACCTTGTCATACCCGAAGAATTGTTTGTATTGGAAGCAATTTGGGATGGTATACCTATTGATATTTCTGGGATTATAATGGAGATGCTCATGTTTGTAGTGCAGAACCCTGGAATGAAAGAGTATGGATGTCGAACTATGGTGAATCTATTGGGCCAGATTGGGAGAATGCCCTACGCCACTGAAGTCTTTACTGATGAAGACGTAATTCCGGAGTTAACTACAGATGTTTTCTGATGATTGTATAATTACACTTATTGTCATAATAATTTTACACATTAAACACTATAGTTTAAGTTATTTTTATACTTCATATAAAATATTTCACGTGGTATGTAGTTGCTTTTGATGCAAATGCAGGTACTAGGTAAATCTTGGAAGTGAAATGAATAAAGTTGGAAATCTATGAAAAAAGGAGTGAAAAAGGTGCAAAAAGATGCATGGAAGTTAAGGATTTGGCTTAGGATCGAAGCTATCGAAGATCGGTAAAGTTACAAGAAGGATCCCGAAGAAAAACACAATTCACGGTCATGACTTAGTATTCTTCAGAACAACAAGTTGCCAACCAAGTATTCACAATCGTGACATGTACTTCACGATTGTGACTTTGACGGTTTTTTAGTCAACTCTTCTCAATTATCAACCGCCAAATAAGAATGATCAACCACCATCAACTGCCAAATGAAAAGATGCCTTTTGGAAGTCAACCAATCATGAAAAGGTGCCTTTCCATTGTGGATAAGATCAAACTAATTCAACTAATCACAATGAAATGATGCAATCTTTTGCCAATGGACACAACTCTTCATATGGATAGACGCATCCCTTCATATTCTATAAATAGGGCTCCAAACCCCAACAATTTTGTGTGGTAGAAAGTGTGAGAGTGGTATATATGGTGTTTACGTGTATGCATAGATAGAGAGAAAAATCATATAGAGTTCGTTTCATTCTAAGTTAGGGAGAAAATGTATAAGTGATTTAATCCTGATTTCGATCACTAGATTTCTCTACATATTCGAGGTATAAGTGTAATTGGAAATAACTTATCATTAAAAGTTTTTGTGCTTCAATATTGGTTTGTTTGATATTCACAAAGAATAGCATCCTAACAGAGTTTCTATACGAGTCGAGATAGAATTCAAAGCAGACGTAGGAATTGCGGGAATTGATGACTCCCATTAAAGAGTGGATACGGTTTGATCAACTTTAGCTTTCACTTGCATACCTTACAACTTTGCTTTGCTTTCTACTTATACTTTCTATTTAGAAGTTTATGATATGTCTATGTGTTATAATGTGTATTTCGTGTTGAGTCTTTTATATTAATCAAGTTATATGCTTTTGAGTTAACTTTAATAGTAGTTTCGGGGTTAACAAGATTGTGTATAATCACTGGATCTGTGATTATAAAGCTGTTTAGTGAGCCAACATTTTTGGAATAGTAACTTGCTAAATATTGCTATGTGAGAGCGACCCGTACTAAGCATAGTAGTATTGTTATCCAGGTTTATATAATCGTCTTAATTCATTTGCACTAGATTTAGGAAAGTCATTTTATGTGTTGCTATATGGTAAATAATTGAATATCTGAATATCTAAAACCGAATTTGTTAAATTAGTCTAGTGTACGTAATATCTTTGTTGAGTTTGCATGTTTTCTTTGCTATACTTGTTCGTAGGGATATTCTATACTGATTTCTTCTACTCTGATCTATATACATTTACCCACCATCATATCCCAACCTACCTAATAAAAAGTGAAATCATTTATTTTATTTTCTTTGTTCCGTTCCTCTTGTTGATCTTTAGAGCTGGTTCCTTCCTTGTGGGTTCGATATCTTTTAAAACTACATCGCAACTATATACTTACAGTTATCATCATTTTTCTATTTGATAAGTGGTATTGACAACACCTGTACTTTAATGCTAAAAATTCGCGAACAAGTTATTAAACTTATCAGTACAAAAGTGGCAAACAAGTTTTTGGCACCGTTGCCAGGGAAGGCAAGTGCATTCTAGAGATCAAAAATTCTGGAGAGTACAATACATTTTCTAATTATATCTATTTTATTTCTTTCCTAAAATGTATAATTTGTCAATCTTAACTTGGATGTGAAAAGAATATGAAATAATCATCTTGGAGGTGATACATCATATTATTACATCTGAATTCTCGATAGATAGAAGACTTTCTTCTATTTTTCCTATTCGCGTTCGCGACTTCCATTCATGCTCGTGAAATCCTGATTAAAACTTTCTATTTCTCAAAATTCTGTTAGTCACTATCACGACAAATATTCACGATCGTGACCTGTGCGAAAACTGTAGCAGTTTGGCAATTTTTCATAGTTTATCTCAAACTCTATATATGTGAGTGCGAATTCTCATAATCCTTCACTTCAGAAATCCAAAAATCATTTTCCTTCAAACAAAATATTCATTCCAAACCTTGAAAATCTTTCAATCCTTTTCCTTTTTAAAATGGTGCCCCCTAGCAAATCTAATCTCATTCCTCCTTCAAATCTACAAGAGTGGTATGAAGTGTCATTTCCAATTTACTCTTGAGAGAAAGGCGATCATTTCAAAACCATCAGAGATGCATAATTCACGAGTCCCTATGTCATCCTTAGGAATAGATTCGTTCATTTGGGAATCTATGATAAGGTAATGTATTACCTTAGAATTCTAAATTTTGTTATCTATTCCAACATGTTCATTGGAAACAGTAAGGATAATAGTAAGGAGATACTAATCTTGTTAGTATGGACTAATGATAAGATGGATTGTTTAGAATATCATCACCAAAGGAAGAAGCATAAATTGTCGAGGAAAGCACTGGAGAAGTATTTGGGCTTCCCTTTAGATTGTCACTACAAAATGCTTCCTGGTTGGGATCCATTATCAACTTAGAATCACCTTACTAGCCATGCTGAATACAGATAGGAATCTGCCTATAGCTAGTGGATCCGCGATCCCTATTTGCTCGCTTTACACTTCTATCTAAGTAGAGTGCTGTTTGGCAAGACTAGTTCTAACATAATCATTCTTGAAGAATTGTTTATCTTGGAAGCAGTTTGGAATGGCATACCTGTGGACATATTAGGAATTATGATGGAGACTCTTATGTCTACCGCAATTGATCCTGGTAGGATAGTGTACGGGTGTCGAACTATGGCAAATTTGTTAGGACAAGTTGGGAGAATTCCCTGTGTTGTGGAAATCTTTACTGATGAAGATGAAATTCTAGAATTAACTACAGAAGTTTTCTTCGATTATGGATTTTTAACTAAGTGCATTGGAGAAAATGGGATAACCTATGATTGGAGATCATGGGATGAGCAAGTAGAAGCTGATAAAAAGCTAGAAAGAGAAATCATTAGGGAAGAAGGGAATAGTTCAACCAATCTTAGGAGGAAGTTGAATGACTTAATGGAAGAACAAGTCTCTATTCATTACAAGATTAATGACATCCATAATCTGGTGTATGATGTTGAAAGAGATCTGTGGGAGTCATGTTATAAGATTTATAAAATGATTGAATTGCTAACTCCTGAATAGATCATTTTCTTTTCATTTAGGTTTAGAACCTTGTCTTTTCTTTTCGTTTTATATGTTTGTTTGGTGTTTGTTTGATTTTGTGTTTCATTGTTTGTTTGCAATGTTTCTTAAATATGAAATGAAAATTTGAACAACAAGATGTTGATGTTCAATTGCTATCTTCACCATGATTACTCAAGGTATAAATAGTAAATATTTATCGTTTATATTTAACAATGTTTGTGTTTTTGTTTCTAAGTTTTTATAGGTACAAGTCTAAAATTGAAGAAATTTGAAGAAATAAAGAAAACCGCAACCGCGACACAATTCACGCTCATGATTATTGGATATCAAAACTTTCTATTTCTATCATGAGGAAAATCACGATAGTGACTGGCCTTTGCAATCGCGACATGAGCAAATTATAACCATTACAGATCGCGATTTAACACACGACAAATGGTTAAAACCGCCATTAATGGCTAGTTTTGAGCTTAAACGAGTATATTGTCAATTATGACTAATTAGAGACCCCTTAAACCTCTATAAATAGGTCTTATGTTGAACCCTAGCCACCACAACCTTCCAAAAAGCTTACAAATCTCTGAAATTTCTTCATCTTCTTCAAAATAATCAAGATGCCTTTGAAGAAATCAGCAAATAGAAGAGAAAGCCAAACATACCAAGAGGAGTATGATTTTCCTTTCCCTTTAAAGACAAGATAAGAAGGCAAGTGCTTTCAAAAGCTTAACAAATTGGATATCACCTGGATGATATTCCTAGATTTGGTCTTCTTGGAAACGTTGAATCTCCATAGAGAGATGGAGGTTTACCTTTCGGCTCTTGCACTCACAAAGTTTGTGGATTTGCATTTTCCAAAAAATCAAGATTGGGTTCTCGAATGTCTAGTAACATTTGACTATGAAGATTTAAGGAAGAGGGTAATTCAATTTCATAATCAAGGATGACATTACACCGTCACAAGAGAGATGATGGGCGAATGGTTCGGATTCGAGATTGTTAATTCATCAAGCATGACAGATTCTTTTCAACCAAATCGAGTTTGGGCTGAATTATCAAGTAAGAATGTCTTCGATCCCAAAAATTCTCCTAATAAACTTATTAAGGATGAATCCATTCTTCTTCTCCACAAATACCTTTCCACTTCGGTATTTTGTCGAGTAGAGAATACCTAAGTCCAAAAGAAAGATTGTTTTGTTCTTTCTTGTGCTTTGATGAAATAAAAAGTGGAATTTGTGGATATCATATGGGATATGATGAAGAAAAATTCTGCAAGCATGAGGAACATGATTGGAGCGGTCGAAATTATCATCTCTATTATCTTGGGTGCAAGATGTGAACTCCCCTATATCCAACAACCGGGTGAGTATTTTCGCTATATGGATGGGACTTATTTAAAGAATACCGAACTTCTTCAAGAGAATGATGGTGTATATTCTTTCTGCTCCTACTCCAATCGCACCAAGAAGCTAAACTTAGCTCATGAAGATTCTATCATCGAACCATCTAATCCAACCGTTAACTGTCGACATGGAAAAGCTCCAATGCTTGAAGTAGAAGAAGACGATGAACCTCCGGAAGATTGGAAGGTGAGCATGTAAAAAAAATTAGATAATTGCCAAGCAGAACTTGGAGTTATGAAAAGAGACATGAAGATTCTTAAGAAGAATAATAAATCGATGCTTCGAAAATTATTATCCTTCTTTCAAAAATAAAGATGTCAATTCACTCCTAGTCCCCAAATTATCCTCCACAATAGAATGATTTTACTCTTTTCTTTACTTTTCTTTTTCATATTTTTAGACACGATTTTAATTTTTATTTTTATAAAATGTCTCACAATGAGGACATTATGTTCTTTAGTGTGGGGGGGCATTTGTAAAAGTCCCAAATATCCAAAAAAATTGAATAAAATTAAAACCTTGAAGAATTTGAAAAATTTTCTTATTTATACATTATCCATTCTTATGCTTTGCTAACATTTGTCCAAGGTTATTGTGAGTGTTAGGTGTTACAAGTATGATGTTAGTGCAAAATTTGAGCGCATGTTGAAATTGAGCGTTATTAGCACAACATTAATCAATTTGGCAAGGATGAGTGGTGAGAAACATTCGAAAGCAACATTCCAAGTAAGTTTCGATATACATTTCAATGCAACTTGAATTAGTATAAGTTATATAGTTTTAGTTTAATGCTTTCGATAAGTTTAAGTGGAGTAATATCTAGTAGTATTCTTACAATGAGTTTTATATGCCAATCTTGAATAAGTCCTATAAGTATTGAGTGTATTTAAAGTGTTGGGAAACTATAGCCATAGTACTTTGAAATTGATCAATAATGGATGAGGGTATTAAGAGTGAAAAATCAAAAGAAAGAGAGGATAACCAATGAGTTATGTAAAATGCAAGGAATGGTACAGAGCAAAAATTGCAACCATTCATTGAGTGAAAAAAGAAAAATAGCATAGCATGAAAAATGGGTGCAAAGTACAAAGTACTTCAAAAACATATGCTTAAAAGAAAAAAAAATGAGAGAATGGTATGGAGCATAAAATGCAACCACTGAAAAAAGGTGAGAGTGTTCTGGAGCATAAAATGCAAACACTAAGAGTGTTTTAGCATCCTAGGTTACCTAAAAATGCCTTGAGAAAAAATTATTCAGAGTGTGATCTTTATGTCCTTTATACTTTATATTATGCTTAAGAGAAGGAAATATTCGAGTATGCAAATAACGCTTATATGAAGATGCGACTCGATTGAACCTCCATTATGAGCAAAGGTATGCAACTAGACTATATGAATTGCACATTAGTAATTTGTGGGAAATTTCAAACTTTTACTTGAAGCTTATGCAACGTGGGAATGTGGTACTCACTGCAATAGTCTTCCACCAAATAAGATACGAACTTGGATAACTAATTTATACACTTATGTCAAATATATCTTGAGGACAAGGCAAAAGTTAAGTGTGGGGGGCGTGATATGTGTATAATTACACTTATTATCATAGTAATTTTACACATTAAACACTATAGTTTAAGTCATTTTTATACTTCATATAAAAGATTTTACGTGGTATGTAGTTGTTTTTTATACAAATGCAGGTACTAGGTAAATCTTGGAACTGAACCGATTAAAGTTGGAAATCTATGAAAAAAAGAGTGAAAAGGGTACAAAAAAGATGCATGGAACTTAAGGATTTGGCTTAGGATTGAAGTTGTTGAAGATCGGTAAAGTTAAAAGAAGAATTCTGAAGAAAAACACAATTCACAAACGTGATAACTATTCACGATCATGACTTAGTATTCTTCAGAACAGAAAGTTGCCAACCAAGTATTCACGATCGTGACATATACTTCGCGGTTGCTATTTTGATAATTTTTAAGTCAACTCTTCTCAACCATCAACCGCCATCAACTACTAAATGAAAAGACACCTTTTAGAAGTAAACCAATCATGAAAAGATGCCTTTCCATTGTGGATAAGATCAAACTAACTCAACTAATCACAATGAAGTGATGCAATCTTTTGCCAATAGACACAACTCTTCGTATGGATAGACGCAACCCTTCATACTCTATAAATAAGGCTCTAAGCCCCACCAATTTCATGTCGTAGAGAGCGTGAGAGTGGCATATATGGTGTTTATGTGTATGCATGAATAGAGAGAAAAATCGTGTAGAGTTCATTTCGTTTTAAGTTAGTAAGAAAATATATAAGTTATTCAAACCTTATTTAGATTACTATATTTCTCTACATATTCAAGTGATTGTTGTATAAGTGTAATTACAAATCACTTATCAATAAAAGATTTCGTTCTTCAATATTCGTTTGTTCGATATTCACCAAGAACAGCATCCTAGCGGAGGTTCTGTACGAGTCAAGATCGAATTCAAAGTAGACGTAGGAATTGCAAGAATTGACGACTCCCATTAAAGAGTGGATACGGTTTGATCAACTTTAGCTTTCACTTGCATACCTTAAAACTTTGCATTCCTTTCTACTTATACTTTTTATTTCAATGTTTATGATATGTCTATGTGTCATAATGTGTATTTCGTGTTGAGTCTTTTATAGTAATCAAGTTATATGCTTTTTGATAAGTGTATAATTACACTTATTATCATATAAATTTTATACAATAAACACTGTAGCTTTAGTCATTTTTATACTTCATATAAAAGATTTCATGTGGTATGTAGTTGTTTGTGATGCAAATGCAGATACTAGGTAAATCTTGGGAGTAAAATGAGCTAAAGTGGAATTCTATGAAAAAAGAGTAAAAAGGGTGCAAAATGATGCGTGGAACTTGAAAATTTGGCTTAGGATCGAAGTTGTTGAAGATCGGTGAAGTTACAAGAAGAATTTTGAGTAAAACTCAATTCACGGTCGCGACAATCATTCACGGTCGCGACTTGTTTACTTCAGAATTAGAAGATTTCCAATCAAAGATTCACGGTCGTGACATGGATGGTTTTCTGGTATTATCTTTTTAACTAACAACCGCCAGATAAGCATGACCAACCACCATCAACTGCCATCAACTACCAATGAACAAGCACCTATCAAGAGTCAACCAATCGTGAAAAGGTGCTTATCCATTGTGGATTATATCAAAGCTTCTCAATCAATCACAATGAAGAGATTCAATCTTCCACCAATGGACACAACCCTTCGTTTGGATAGATGTAACCCTTTGAACTCTGTAAATAGTGCTCCAAACTTCACAAATTTCATGGCACATGGTGCAGAGAAAGAGAGGAAATAGAAAAAACAGGGCTCCAACTGAATCGTTTTTCATTTAGATATAGAATTTTGTATAGTTTATTTTTGTTTTTGTTGTTGCTTTGTTTGTTTGTTTCTATGTTCGTGAAATTATTTGATTGTTAATGTTGGTTATGAATATATTTAACATATTTATTTGTTTTTTCTAAGATTTTCTAAGACTAAGTCTAAAAATAGAAAAGATAGAAGAATTGCAGAAAGTCGCGACCACGACTATAGATCACTCCCGTGACATTATGTAGTAAAACTTTTTGTTTCTGTCATTAGGAAAGTCACGATCGAGATAGACATTTGCGATGGCGACATGGTCAGAATATTACCGTTATAGATCGCGATTCAACAAGCGATAAATTCTGAAACTGCCAATAATGGTACGTTTGAAGTATAAATGGCTATATTGACTATTTTGGCCAATTAGAGACCTTTTAAAATACTATAAATAAGTCTAAGTTCAACCCTTAGCCATACAACTTCTACAAAACTTACAAAAGTTCTAAAATTTTCATCTCAATTTTTCTTAAATCTAAACCTTTTACCTTACTTCAAAAACCAATATGCCTCGTGTCAAGGTAGTCGCAAATAGAAGGGAAGTCACGAATTGCCAACAAAAATATGGTTATCTTTTTTTGATTTGATCACGTTAAGAAGGGAAGAGATTCCAAGTTTTGAATAAGTTGGAAATCAATGGTATGATCTTTCTTGATATGGTATTCTTAGAAACCTTAGGCCTCCATGAACAAATGGAGATGTATCTTGCTAATTTGGGTTTAAGCCAATTTGTGGAGATGAGATTTCCACAAAATCGTGATTGGATTTTAGAATGTTTAATGACATTCAATTTTGTGGATAAGAAGAAGAGGGCGTTTCAATTTCTTAACCAAGGAAGACAATACACCATCAGAAGAGAGATGATGAGTGATTAGTTCGGGGTTCGAAATTGAAAATTCATCAAGAATGATAGATACTTTTCACTTCGAGTTTGGGCAAATTTAACGGGTAAGAGAGTTTTCGATCCCAAAAATTCTCCCAATAAACTTATTAACTATGTGTGCATTCTTCTACTACACAAATATCTTTCCACTTCAATATTTTGTCGAGTAGAGAATACAAAAGTCCAAAAGAAAGATTTGTTTGTTCTTTCTTGTGCTTTGATGAAGCAAAAAGTCGAATTCATGGACATTATTCTGAATATGATGAAGAAGAATTCTATGAGCATGAGAAACAAGATTAGAGCAGCCGAAATTATCACCGCAATCATATTGGGTACAAGAAATGAACTCCCCTATATCCAAAGACAGGGTGAGCATTTTCATTATATGGATGGGAATTACTTAAAGAACATCGAACTTCTTCAAGAGAACGATGGTGTGTATTCCTTCTACTCCTACTCCAACAGCACCAAATAGCTACTCTCAACCAATGAAGATTCTTTCGTTGGCCCATCTGATCCAACCGCTAGACGTCATCCTGGAAAGGCTCCAATGATCAAAGAAGATAATGAAGAAGACGAAGATGAAGCTCCGAAAGATTGGAAGTCGACCATGCAACAAAAATTGGACAATTTCCAAGCGGAACTTGGAGTAATGAAGAAAGACATGAAAATTATAAAGAAAAGTAATAAATCGATGCTTCAAAAATTACTATCCTTCTTTAGAAAACAAAATTGTCAATTTACTCCTAGCCTCCCGGATTCCCCTTCTCAATAGAACAGGTTTACTTCTTTCTTTCCTTTTCTTTTTCATATTTTAGACTAGTTGTTTGTTTTTAGATTTTCAATTTTTAATAAAGTCTCTCACAATGAGGACATTGTGTTCTTTAGTGTGGGGGGTTGTAAAATCCCAAAAATAAAAAAAATTAAATAAAATTAAAAAATTTTAGAATTTGAAAAATTTTCTTGATTTTTGTGTTATTTATACATTATCCATACCTATACTATACTAACATATGTTCCGTGGTTATTTTGAGTGTTAGGTATTTCAAGTTTGATGTTAGTGGATATTTCGAACAAATTGTTTCGAGTATGACCACACATTGAGAGTGTGAGCGATTTAGCCCAACATTTAGCATTTGGCAAGGATGAGTTATGTGTAACATTCAAAAGCAACATTCCAAGTAAGTTTCAATATATATTTCAATCTATCATGAACATAGTTTGAGTTTAATGCTACCTATAAGTCTTAAGTGGAGTAATATCTAGTAATGTTCTTACTATGAGTTTTATATACTATTCTCAAATACGTCTTATAAGTATTGAGTGTGTTTAAAATGTTGTGAAACTATAGCCATAATACTTTAAAAGTAATCAATAAAGGATGAGGGTATTAAGAGTGAAAAATCCAATGAAAGAGAGGATAACCAATTAGTTATGCAAAAGGTGAGGAATGGTATAGAGTAGAAATTGCAACCATTCAATGAGTTAAAAAAAAGAAAAATAGCATAGCACGAAAAATGGGTGCAAAGTACAAATCTGTACTTAAAAACATATGCTTAAAAGAAAAAAAATGAGAGAAAGTGGCATGGAGCATAAAATGAAACCACTAAAAAAGAGGAGAGTGGTATGGAGCATAAAATGCAACCACTAAGAGTGTTTCTAGCATCCTAGGTTACCTAAAAATGCCCTGAGATCAAACTTTCAAAAGTGTGCTCCTTTTGTCCTTTATACTTTATACTATACTTATGAGAAGGAAATTTTCGAGTAAGCATATAACACTTATATGAAGATGCAATTCAGTTGACCCTCCATTGAGAGCAAAGGTATCCAACTGAACTATATAAATTGCACATTACTAATTTTTGGGAAATTTTAAACTTCTACTTGAATTTTATGCAACATGGGAATGTGATACTCACTACGATAGTCTTTCGCCGAATGAGGTATGAACTTAAATACTAATTTATACACTTCTGTTGTGTTTACCTTGAGGATAAGTCAAAAGTTAAGTGTGGAGGTGTGATAAGTGTATAATTACACTTATTATCATGACATTTTCAATCATAAAATGATATGATTTTGTTTAATTTTATACTTCATATAAAAGATTTCACGTGGTATGTAGTTGTTTTTTATGCAAATGCAATAACTAGGTAAATCTTGTGAGCAAAATGATCAAAAGTGGAATTCTATAGAAAAAGAGTGAAAAAGGTGCAAAAAGATGTGTGGAACACAATTATTTGACTAAGGATCGAAGTTGTCAAAGATTGACAAAGTTGCAAAGAATTATGAAGAAACAGCATTTCACGATCGTGACACTTATTCGCGGTTGCGACTTGTCACTTTTTATAAAATGAAAATTGCCAACCAATGTTCATGATCACGACACGTGATTCCCGGTCATCACTTATGATGGTTAATGGTTATCTCTTTTCAACTACCAACCGCCAGATAACAACGATCAACCGCCATCCACTACCAACCGAAAAGACACCTTTTGGAAGTCAACCAATTATGAAAAGGTGCCTTTACATTCTGGATGAGGATGAATCTTTACATCCAATCAAAATGAAGTGATACAACTCTTCGCCAATGGACACAACTCTTTGTTTGTATAAACGTAACCCTTCGTACTCTATAAATAGGGTTCAACCTCAACCATTTTCACAGGAAGGAAGAGATTTTGGATTGATAGTTTGATACATGTTAGACGTGTATGTATAGATAGAAAGTAGAAAATATATAGATTTCGCTCGTTCAAAGTCTTTGCGAAAAAAATGTATAAGTGATTCGATTCCTATTTCGATCACTATATTTTTACACAAATTTGAGCGTTTGTTGTATGAGTGTAATTGCAAACCACTTACCAATAAAAGTTTTCATTTTTCAACATTATTTTATTCGATATTCACAAAGAATAGTGTCCTAGAGGAGGTTCTGTATGAGTCGATACCGAATTCAAAGTAGACGTAGGAATTGTGGGAATTGATGACTCCCATTAAAGAGTGGATACGGTTTGATCAACTTTAGTTTTCACTTACATAACTTACAACTTTACTTTGTTTTCTGCTTATACTTTCTATTTCGAAGTTTATGATATGTCTATGTGTCATAACGAGTAATTCGTTTTGCGTCATTTATATTAATCAATTTATATGCTTTCGAGTTAACTTTAAGAATGATTTTGGGGATAATAAGATTGTGGATAGTCACTGGATCTGTTATTATAACACTGTTTAGTGAGCCAACATTTTTGGAGTGGTAACTTGCTAAATATGGCTATGTGAGTACTAAGCAAAGTAGTATTGTTATCCAGGTTCTTATAAGTGTCATAATTCGTTTACCCTAGACTTACAAAAGTCTTCTCATGTGTTGCTCTGCGATGAATTATTGAATATTAGGGCGTCTAGAACCTTATTTGTTGAAGTTATTCAGTGCACAAAATCTTCTTGATGATTTTGCATGTTTTTATCTACTAAACTTGTTCTTAGGGAATATCTATATATTTTACATCTTCTCTAGTCTGTTTATACATCTATCTGTTCAGCTGTCTATCATCCAAACCCTCCAATAAAAAAATTACCTATTTTCGTTTACCTCGTAACTCTAGTTGGTCTTAAGAACCGAATCTCTTCCCTGTGGGATCGATATCTTTTAAAACTACAACAAAACAATATACTTGCAGTGGTCACCATTTTTCTATTTTGATAAGCGGTATTAACAACACCTGTTCATATTTTGAACTTTTATCTAATCGGTATAAAAGTGGGGAACAAGGTTTTTGGCATCATCACAGAATATAAGCACTCTAAATTAGTAAAGTCAAAACCTTGAGATCATGTTTTTGGCACCGTTGCCGGGGATCAGTCTTTCAAAAAGAGTATAGCTAAAAACATCACGATCAAGTTTTTGGCATCGTTACTAGGGAAGGCAATTGCATTCTTATAGATAAATTATTTGGAGACTATGGTACATTTTTATTTTTATTTTGCTTTTAATTTATTTATATATTTGTTATTTTATTTTGTGTCATAATGTTTACTAATATACATTGGGATAAGTTTTGTGGAGATTACATGATTGATAACTTAACTGATACATGTGTAGATGAAATTTGTCATGTTACATCTCATGAAGTGTCAACATCTGAATCCCTTGAAAATTTAGAATATTCCTTTAACACTGAAAAATTAGTTAGAGAAGATGATCCTACACTGCCTTATATAGATAAACCACCTTTAGTAGAATTGAAGCAATTGCCTAGTCATTTGATGTATGCATTCCATAAGGGGACAATAAGGGGTAGAATTAGGAGTATTGGTTGGCAAATTTACAATATTAGAGGGATTAGCCCTAATATAGTAATGCATTCCATAAATTTGGAAAATGATAGTAAACCTAAAATAGAAAGTCAAAGAGGATTAAATCCTCATATGAAGGAAGTTGTTAAAAAGGAAATTATTAAGTTGCTACATGCAAGAATTATCTATCCAATTTCAGATAGCGAATGGGTTACTCCTGTTCAATGTGTTATGAAAAAGGGAGGTATTATTGTAGTTCAGTATGAAAAGGGTAACTTATTTCCCACTAGGATAACAACTAGATGGAGAGTTTGCATATATTACAGAAAATTAAATGCAGCCACTAGGAAAGACCATTTCCCTTTACCATTTATAGATCAAATGTTAGAAAGGATACCAGTTTATGCATTTTACTATTTTCTTGATGGATTCTCTGGATATTTTCAAATTCATATTAAGCTAGATGACCAAGACAAAACCACTTTTACATGTCCATTTGGTATATTTGCTTATAGAAGGATGCCTTTTGGGTTATGCAATGCTCCTGCTACTTTTCAAATGTGTGTTTCTGCTATTTTTAGTATGTATGTTGAGGATATTATGGAAGTTTTCATGGATGATTTCTCTGTATATGGAGATTCTTTTGAAAAATGTTTGGAAAATTTGGATAAAGTACTTGCTAGATGTGAGGAAACTAATTTGGTATTGAATTGGGAGAAATGTCATTTTATGGTTAATGAAGGTATAGTTTTAGGTCATAAGATAGATGAGAAGAAAATTCATGTAGACTTAGCAAAAACCGAGATCATTGAGAAATTACCTCCTCCCATAAATTTTAAGGAAATAAGATCATTTCTAGGCCATGCTTGATTTTACAGAAGGTTTATTAAGGATTTTTCGGTTATAGCTAAACATTTAACTAATTTATTTGTTAAAGATATGAAGTTCGATTTCTCTGATGATTGTTTAAAAGCCTTCAACACTTTAAAATAAGCATTAGTTTCAACACCAATATTTGTGAAACCAAATTGGTCTCTGCCATTTGAATTGATGTGTGATGCTAGTGATGTTGATGTTGGTTGTGTATTAGGTCAAAGGTATGAAAAGAATTTGCATGCAATTTATTATGCGAGTCACACTTTGTCTCCTGCACAATTCAATTACACCACCACAGAAAAATAGATGTTAGCAGTCGTATATGCATGTGATAAGTTTAGATCATATTTGATTGGATCTAAAGTAATAGTTTATACAGATCATGCTGCTTTGAGATATTATTTGTTTGCTAAGAAATATGCCAAACCTAGATTAATTTGGTGGATCCTTCTTTTACAAGAATTTGACTTAGAAATAAGGGACAAAAAGGAAAGTGAGAATACCGTAGCTGATCACCTATCTCGTTTAGAAGATGCTAAGGGACCTATAAGTGAAACTGGGATATTCATGAACTCTTCCTAGATAAAAATCTTATGTCTGTCAAACATACTATTAGTCCATCGTATGCAGATTTTGTAAATTACTTAGTCAACGCATACTTTACCCTTTGATTTAGATTCTAATGGTAAGAAGAAATTTCTTAAGGATATTAGATCATTTATGTGGGATGACCCTTATTTGTTTAAGGTATGTGCCGACGGTATTGTTCGCAGGTGTATAGATGATACTAACTTTTCTTCAGTTTTAAGTCATTGCCATGATAGCATATATGGAGGACATTTAGGACTAGCAAAAACAGCTGCTAAAGTTTTAGAGAGTGGGTTTTATTGGCCAACATTGTTCTAGTATGCTAGAGATTTTGTTCAGAATTGTGATAATTGTCAGAGAACAGGAAACATAAGTCGAAGAGATGAGATGCCCTTGAAAAATATCTTAGAAGTTGTACGTTTTTATGTTTGGGGTATGGATTTCATGGAACCATTTCCAACCTCTAATGGTAATAATTACATTCTGGTTACAGTTGATTATATTTCAAAATGGGTTGAAGCTAGCGGATATAGTAAGAATGACGCTAGAGTAGTTGCTAAGTTTCTTAAGCAATTATTTAGTAGATTTGGAGTTCCTAGGACCATAATTAGCAATGGAGGTTCGCATTTCATCAATAAGACTTTTGAAAGCTTGATGCATAAGTATGGAGTACATCATAAGGTTGCCACCCCATATCACCCACAGACTAGTGCTCAAGTAGAAATCTCGAATTGAGAAATTAAGTGGATTCTCGGAAAAACTATCTTGAATTCTAGGAAAGATTGGTCTACTAAGTTAAATGATGCATTATAGGCTTATAGAACAACTTTTAAGACACCTATTGGTATGACACCCTATAAGTTGGTTTACGGAAAGGCTTGTCATTTTCCGGTAGAATTAGAGCATAAGGCTTTATGGGTTTTGAAGAATTTAAATATGGATTTACACAAAGCCTGTGAAAGAAGAAAGTTGGATTTAAATGCATTAGAAGAACTACGTTTATCATCATATGAAATTGCAAAGATCTATAAAGAGAAGACAAAACGATGGCACGATGCAAAACTATGGGAAAAAAGTTTAAGGTCGGAGATAAAGTTCTATTATATAATTCCAAGCTTCACTTATTCCCTGGAATCTCAAATCTCATTGGAAGGGACCCTATGAAGTTATTCAAGTGTTTGATAATGGAGCATTGGAATTGAAAAGCCGAGAATGGAGAAATATTTCAAGCCAATGGCCAATGATACAAGCCTTATCTCGAAAATAAATTTGAACAACAAGACGTTGATGTTCAATTACTATCATCACCGTAAATTATTCCTGGTATAGGTTGTGAATATTTGTTATTTATATTTAACATATTTGTTTTTCTAATTTTTTCTAGACTAAGTCTAAAAAATCAAGAAATAGAGGAATTGCAGAAAATCAAGAACGCGACTATAGATCGCACCCATGACATTATTCAGTGAAACTTTCTGTTTCTATCTTGAGGAAAGTCACGATCGCGACATGCCTTCATGATCACGACACGGGTAGAATATTACTATTACATATCATGATTTAACATGTGACAGATGTTCGAAATTACCAATAACGACTAGTTTGAAGGATAAAAGGCTATATTGACTATTATGGCCAGTTAGAGACCTTTTAGAATTCTATAAATAGGTTCAAGTTGAAACCTTAGCCACACAACTTCTACAAAGCTTACAAAGTTCTAAAATTTTCATCTCAATATTTCTTAAATCCAAACCTTTTACCTTACTTCAAAAACCAATATGCCTCGTGTTAGGGTAGCCGCAAATAAAAGGGAAGTCCCGAATTACCAACAAGAATATGGTTATCCTTTTTTGATTCGATCCTGTGAAGAAGGGAAGAGATTCCAAGTTTTGAATAAGTTGGAAATCAATGGTATGATATTTCTTGATATGATAATCTTGGAAACTTTAGGCCTCCATGAACAAATGGAGATGTATCTTGCTGATTTGGGTTTAAACTGATTTGTGGAGATGAGATTTCCACAAAATCATGATTGGATTATATAATGTCTAGTGACATTCGATTTTGAGGATAAAAGGAAGGTAGCGATTCAATTTCGCAACCAAGGAAGGCATTACACCATCACAAGAGAAATGATGAGTGTTTGGTTCTGGTTCGAAGTTGAAAATTCATCTAGCATGACGGATTCTTTTTAATCAAATCGAGTTTGGGCAGATTTAACGGGTAAGAGAGTCTTCGATATCAAAAATTCTCCCAATAAACTTATTAAGGATGAGTACATTTTTCTACTCCCCAAATACCTTTCCATTTTGGTATTTTGTTGAGTAGAGAATACAAAAGTCTAAAAGAAAGATTTATTTGTTCTTTCTTGCGCTTTGATGAAGTAAAAAGTGGAATTTGTGGATATCCTTTGGGATATGATGATGAAGAATTCTACGAGCATGAGAAATAAGATTGGAGCGGCTGAAATTATCGCAACAATCATCTTGGGTGTGAGAAACAAACTCCCCAATATCCAAAGACCGGGTGAGTACTTTCGCTATATGGATGGGAATTACTTGAAGAACACTGGACTTCTTCAAGAGAATGATTTTGTATATTCCTTCTACTCCTACTCCAACCGCACCAAGAAGTTAATCTCAAATCATGACGATTCTTTCGTTGACCCATCTGATCCAACCGCTAGACGTTATCATAGAAAGGCTCCGATGATCGAAGAAGAAGATGAAGAAGAAGAAGACGAAGCTCCGAAAGATTGGAAGGTGAATATGCAATAAAAATTGGACAATTGCCAATCAAAACTTGGAGTAATGAAGAAAGATATGAAGATTCTAAAGAAAAGTAATAAATCGATGTTTCGAAAATTACTATCTTTCTTTAGAAAACAAAATTGTCGATTTACCCCTAGTCCCCCGGATTCTCCTTCTCAATAGAGCGGGTTTACTCCGTTCTTTACTTTTCTTTTTCATAATTTTAGACTAGTTGATTATTTTTAGATTTTCAATTTAATAGTCTTCCACAATGAGGATATTATGTTCTTTGGTGTGGGGGGGGGGGCAATTGTAATATCCCAAAAATCCAATAAATTAAATAAAAATGAAAAAATCGAAGAACTTGAAAATTTTTCTTGATTTTGGTATTATTTATAAATGATCCATAACTATACTATACTAACATATGTTCCAAGGTTATTATGAGTGTTAGGTATTTTCAGTTTGATGTTAGTGCATATTTTGAACAAAATGTTTCGAGTATGACCACACGCTGAGAGTGTGAGATTTTGGCACAACATTTAGCATTTGGCAAGGATGAGTTGTTAGTAACATTCAAGAGCAACATTCCAAGTAAGTTTCGATATATATTTCAATGCAACATGAATTAGTATAAGTTATATAGTTTTAGTTTAATGCTACCGATAAGTTAGTAGTTGAGTAACATATACTAGTGTTCTTACTATGAGTTTTATATGCATTTCTCGAATTCATCCTATAATTATTGAGTGTGTTTAAGGTGTTGGGAAACTATAGCCATAATACTTTGAAAGTGATCAATAAAGGATGATGGTATTAAGAGTGAA
>CATIWQ010241361.1:0-23798 GCA_949673415.1 Euphorbia schlechtendalii
TGCAGTTATCATCATTTTTCTATTTGATAAGAGGTACTGACAACACCTATATTTTTCGTGAACAAGTTTTTGGCACCATTGATATATAGCCGAATCTTGTGAACAAACTATTAAACTTATCAGTAGAAAAGTGGCGAACAAAAGCATCAAAGGAATATTCTACTTTCACGGAAATGGTTAAACACACAAGTATCATGAATAAAGTAAGTGTCTCAGATTACTCACTTTTTTAACTAAGTAAAAAATACTATGCACAAGCTGATTTATATCGCATAAATTATGTAGTATAAAGCAACTCATCTTTTCTTACTCTAAGCCATTGCTTAATTAAGTTTCAGCAAAACTGAGTTGTTTACCGCAAAACGAATTCAAGTTAACCTTGCTTAATTAAGAGTATACTTAGTACTTAATTAATTTGGCTATCCAAACTAATTTGTTATTCCTAAAACTTTAAGTATTATGAAGTACTATTAACTTGGGCTCAAAACACTAACCAAATCTCCTTTTAGAGAGCTTGACAAATGTGAATATAGCATTTTCTCCACCTTTTCTCTATCTGCATCTTCTCTCTAAACAAAACGTAGGTAAGGTAAAACGCTCCTGAGAGCGTTCTTCTCCTCTCCTATAAGTTATGTTTTTTTATCAGCATCTTTGTTGTTTTTTTTTTTTTTAATAATCTGGATCTGATATTTTATCTTTCAATATGATATCAATAGATTCAAACATAGATCTACTGTTACACACCTCGATCTTGATAGTTTTACAACTGGATTAGACTTCATCCGCTTGAGACAAAGATACTTGTAGATCTTTCACATTAGATACTCAGATCTATCTCTTTTTAAAATGATCGTTCTAGATTTACGAGGTTGGTTGAGGGTATGGCATATGCGGGAATTTTTTTGGTTGCGGATATTTGAAATTGTTAGTCGGATGATTAAGAATTACAAGTTTCATAATTTATTTTGGTTATGTTATTGTGTTTGTCTTCTTTCTCATATGGAAAGTTTGTTTATATCTTCTAGTACGGTGAGATTTTATCTCTCTTGTTATGGTAGGAAATTTTATTTGATGTATGTAATTTTTTGTTAACATATATCAATCAAAATGTACTTCATATATCATTTTTAATGCAATATTTCTATTTCCTCAAAATATGATTGAAAAGCAATAGGAACTAAAAATTGAGCTTCAATTGGAATTCGCTAACTAATATACAAAATAGGGAAATGGAGGCAACAATACTAATAGGAAAAACTCAATTGATGAGATGTTGATAGAATCTACTATGATATTTGCAAGAGGCAGATGCATACCAAAGTTGAGTGCTTCAAGATGGTAGGTTATCTTGAATGTTAGAGAACCGGGAAGAAAATAGATTTTTAGCAAAATATCAAAATTTTATTTGTCCATAGTTTTTTCACTCCATTGAAAATATGTGAATTATAAATCAATCAATCAACTAAACATATATCTTATACCAGGTGAGTTGGTTATATAGATTTTTGATGTCGTAAATCTCTGTAAGATGCCAAATGCTCATCAATAACTACCAAACACATTTTTTAAGAATTTTCTCTCCCATTAAGTTTTGGCTATTATCTCTCTCTACTTTTATTTTCTGTCATTAAGTTCTCACGCTTCCTATTTGTGGCATTTGTTAGTTTCTGTAACAATTCATACCATGTTAGCCATCATTCTCCGAGTTTATCTTACTCCTATGTCGTTTGAACTCATTATCTACCTAAATCATATGTAGACGCTTAACCACTTGAACTAAGTCTTTCCTGCTAATGGGAATTTGTAATTGAAAGAGTTTGAATTTGTTGACATAAAATGAGAAATATTGATAAATTATAGCTTTTTTTTATTTACCCCATTTATTTTTTTATTTCTATTATATTCCTTTTCTACTCTAGTATTAAGAAAATAACAATATGAAGGAGAAAACATTGAAGCCACAAAACCAGCACAATACTCAAAAGGTGGAATATTTTTAATTGACAAAATTGAAATGATAATTTGGTAGTTAGTGGAGGGAAGCGTAGAATAGACGAAAATGGTTGAATTGGAATTGGGTGTTAAACTCACGTGGATCGCAATCATGTTTTCATATGAAAATGTGTGGAATATTTATAGCATGATTCTCTTACTCTACTTTTTTTCAATTGTAAAAATTGACTAATTAACTGCCTTATTATCATAATTAATTTCAGTTACCTTTTTCTCTGAAAATTTTCTTTCGATTTTATTAAGAATTAGAAAAAAAACAAAAAAAATATTTGGACAAATTTAAAAAAGTATCATGTAATTTTACTCATTTGTAAAATTGGGGTCTGAGAATTATTTTTGCAAAAATGGATCCGTGGTTTCAAAAAATTTAGCAAACAAAAAATCCTCAATATTAAATTATGTCACAATAATAAGTAATATTATTTGTTAATAAATTACAATACACATCAGTGATAATTTTTAAAATGTTAAAATATTGAAAATATGTTATAATTAAATGATAAACTTCAAAAAAATCATGAAAAATGAAAAACTCTAAGAAACTTACATAAGCATGACGTATAATTTTTTTTATAATAATGTTGAATTGAATATAGTATTTTGAGTAAACTTCAAAAACATGTTCTGTGTTTTGACTGATTTGTAAAAAGGTCTTTGTGAAATTTTCGTTTTCAAAAGGGTGTTTATGGTTTTAAAAGTAAGCAAAAAGAAGATTCTCAATTTTTAATTATGACATTCCAAAAGGTAATCTTATCTTTCTGAATTGAAATTTTGCAACCTAAAATATAATACACATTAATAATAAAATTTGAAATTTTTAAACAAAACAAATATATTTTTAAAATTTAAATGTTATTATAACTTTTAAAATTCATAATAAAATGAACAATCTCCAAAAATTACTCAAACTTTTATGCATAATTTTTAAATAATATGGTTAAATTGTACGAATGTTGAAAATACCTTCTCTAACTCTATTATTTTTAATCAAAAAATATTTTTTGTCCTTCTTTTGCTAACTTTTGAAACTACAAACATCATTTTATAATAAAAATTTCCATCAAACGACTTTTTTACAAAACAATCAAATCACATAACATGTTTTTTAAGTTTACCCTCATATTCTCTGTAATTTTGCTATTCTGAATAAAAAAACATTTTGTATCATCTTTTTGCCAATTTTTAAACCATTAAACCCCCTTTTTTAAGCAATTGCAGATGTCAGGATTCAACCATGGTCACCCCACCCACTTTGTGGATGTGCCACTCAGACTATGTCTAATTGGTACCATTAACCCCTTTTTGAAAAATAAAATTCTCAGATCTCGTATTGTAAATGAGTTAAATCACAGGGTACTTTTTTATGTTTGCTCAAAAAAATTTTCAGTTAAAAATAATTATGTTATATGGGGTATTTTAGTCAATTCAATATTGTTATAATTTAACCATGTTACCAAGTGTTGAGTAAGTTCTTGAGATTTCTCATTTTGTTATATGATTTCTTAAATTTACCAATCATAGAAAATATTTGCTATTCCAAAAAATAATTGAAATTTTATCACAAAGTGTATTGTATTTTTATTAATCAATTTGTAAAGTTTCAGTTCAAAATGAAAAAAATCACCCTTTTACATAATTAACTTTAAAGATCCTCTTGAAATAAAATTGTTTTGATCCAATAAATCAAGTGTCGTTAACATGCCATCTAATCAACGGTCAATGGTCTCCCTAGGGCATATCAGCCACCAAAGCCGCCGTCAAGGCCACCGGAATTCCTTTCTGTATCGATCATCCATCGCCATAGGTCAGAGACTACCTCCTCGTGATCGTCAATCAAGAAATAGGGAAGCAACTAATCAAGAGATTAAGGGTAGAGAGATTCCGAGCAATATTTATTTTGAAAACTTTCCCAATAGCTATGATCACGTTGCCATGAAGCGAGTATTTGAGAGGTTGGGGGTAGTAGGAAAGGTTTACATGGCTAGGAGGAAGAACAAGTGAAACCTAAACTTTGGTTTCCTTACGCCAGACAACTCTCTACCGATGGAAGAGGTCCTTTATAGATTAAACTCAATTTCTATTGGAATTATTAAGTTACGAGCATATAGGGCTCGTTTCTCAAATCGGATTGATGAACAAAAGGAGACAAAAAGGAAGGTTTCAGTTAGCTAAGGTAAAAGAGAATTTAAGGAGGCGTTTAGGGGGGCACAATCTTATGCAAATGTCATATCTCAGGGGGGAATGAAGAAGAATTCTAGTCTACTGGTGATTGGAGGAGGAGACCAAAACACATCAATTACGGTATTGAATAAATCAAAGGTGGAGAAGATGTCCATGAATAGTTCGAATTTAATAGTGGAAGTTACACCATGGAAAATGAGAACTTGTGTGGTAAAACTACGCTCATTATCTATTATTAGAAATACCCTTGATTTCTTACGTGATAATGGATTCGATGTTGATTTTGCGGCTCCAAAGGGAGGAGACTAAGTTATTGTCGGTTTTGGTTCTATAGAAGCCATGCGAGATTTTGTGCATGATGAGTGGGAGGTGGTTCGTCACATTATTTCAGAAGTACGCATTATTTCCAATGACTTTTTTACGTCTGAATGTATTATGTATCTTGATTTTATAGGGATTCTACCGGTAATATTATGTGAACCATTGATTAGGAGGCTTGCGTGTAATTTTGGTAGAGTGGTTGCGATTGATGGAGACTTTTCTAGGCCAGACTATTTGGATTTGATTTCATACCTTGTGTCAGTACCGGTAGGTGTGAATGGGAGATCATTTAAGTTACGGGTGGGATCGTGTGATTTTATTGTGGTTGTGGAACTTCGTAAAGGAGTGGGATGTGAAAGATGTGACAAAACTTTAAGTGGAACATCAAGTGAGGATAATAATTCAAAATCGGGATCAGATTTGCCATCCACGAAGGATGTATCCTGTAGTAGCTTCAAGGTTGGGACTGATGTTGTATCGACAGCAATGTTGAGCGACCTTGTGGGAGTGAACTATGCAGTGGTAGATGGGGTAGGTGGCTCAAGTTTTAGTCTTCTAGCAGGTTCAATTAGTAGGGAAGGAAGCAAAGTGATTTCTGGTTCGGACTACAAGTTAGAAAGTATTGTAGTTGGTTCAAGCAGATTGGAGGGGAGTGGTACTGCTGTTGGTTCGGGCAATAGACTAGTGGGGGCTTCAAAGAGCAGTCTAGGTTGTAATGTTGTGGCAGTTTCAGGTAGGAAGGTTGTGGAGCTTGCAGAGGCATTACGGAACTGCAATCAAGATGTTTTTTCGGGCAGCAAGTTATTTAGTGGCAGTATTGGGGTTATGGGCAGCAGGCCTGTGGTAGTAGCGTCGAGGGATAACAGCTTGGACCTGCTGGTAATCTCTTGGATCGGGTGCTCTTGACATTACGAGCTCTTTCAGGCCCGATATATCCAACATGAACAGGGTGATTTTGCGAGCTAGTGATAATGATCAACGATTTAGTGAAGAGGTGCTTATCTTTAATGTGGGGAGAGAGCTAGGAATTTTTTATGATCAACATGTTGACGTCATTATGCAAGAGTTGGGGGATAAAAGAGGTTAGTAAGTGCGTGTGAGCTTTCAAGGTTGTTTTTGGAATTGTTATTATCATTATGTCAATGAATTTTTTATGTTGGACTTGCCACAACGGGGTGACAAAGGGGGTGAAACAATTCTTTGTACGTTCTTGAATACGTAAATGGAGCTTGGATTTCTTTTATCTTATTGTAATTAAAATTTTGGAATGTTCGGACCAAACTATTCGGAAGTACTGGGGATACAATGACTTTGGGGTTCATTTTGCTCCTTCTCTAGGTCATTCAGGAGGGCTTCTCGTCTCATGGAATTCTTCCATTCTCCTAGGTAATGAAATCCGTTGCGAAACTAGATGGATTCTAATTCATTTTACTTCAATTCATATGGATTTTCATGTTTTAAGCATTTATTGCCACACTAATTATGCCCAACGAAACTGCCTTTGGGATGTGTTGACGTTGTTAATTCTGAGGTACCAAAAGATTATCATTTGTGGCGACTTTAACAAGGTATTACATAGTTCCGAGCGCTCGGAAGGGGGAGTTTCTAATGCGATGCTTGCGTTTAGGAATTTTATTGAGAATTGCGGCTTATATGATATTCCTCTAGATGGAAGAGATTACACGTGGTCTAATTGTTTAGCCTTCTCTCGAAAATTTGGCTCTATGGTTTCTAAGGATTTATTGGACTTGTGGCCTTCACTAAACTAGAGGATAGTTTATACGACACTTTCGGATCACTTTCCTATTGTTTTCACATCTCATCTTGTGCGACCACTAGGCTTAAGACCTTTTCGATCCTTAAACAGTTGATGGGAGAATTAGAAAATTCTTACCTTTCATTAGGGAGAAGTGGATTCGAATTTGTAGAAAATGGTCTATAAGAGATGAATTTCAAGTTGAGAAAATAGTGGGATTTTATTAGACGCATACAATGAATTTTGGGGGACTAGAAGCTGATATCAAATTATTAGAAGAAAGGGTGGAGGAACTCACATCTAGCTCATTTAGTAGGCCTATTGATGGTGCTACATGCTCGGATTTGTTTAGGGTGATGATTGAGTTATCATCAAAGAGGCAGATCTTTGAGAAGATTAGACATCAGTAGTCGAGGGTGACTTGGGTGCTTCAAGGGGATGACAATACTAGATTTTTCCTTCAGGTGGCTTTGGTAAGGGCATGAAACAATCGCATCTCTCAACTCGTGGTTAATGGGATGTTGATTAGTGATCAAAGTGGCATTGTAACATCTATTAGGGAGTTCTACACAGATTTGTTCATGGCAAGGATGGAGATTTCATTTTCTCTACTAAATCTATGTTTTCGAGAGGTAACCGAGAGCAATAATGTGGGGCTGGTTGCGCCATTCACCAAGGATTAAGTATGGACAGTAGTGGCGGCATGTAACTAAGGGAAGGCACCAAGGCCAGAAGGTTTCAATTTCTACTTCTACAAGTGATTTTGGAACGAGTTGAAACAAACTATTATGGAGTTGTTCAAAAAGCTTTATGCGACGGGTGTTTTGCCGAATTCTATCAAACGATCGTTCATCATTCTCATTCCAAAGGTACCGGGTTCGTCTTTAATTAGTAATTATCGACCAATTTCTCTTGTTCATGGCATTTACAAAATGGTTTCCAAGGTACTTACCGCTCGTATTAAGTCAATCATCCCACTCTTGATTTTGGAAAATCAATTCGGATTTGTCCAGGGTAGAAGCATTCATGAATGCTCATTCATTGCATCGGAGGTACTGCATTCTAATCATTCTAGTAGACGTTCATGTTTAGCTTTAAAACTTGATTTCAAGAAGGCTTATGATAGCATTTCATGGAAATTCATTGATGAGGTTTTACGACGAATGGGATTTTGACGACAAATGGATTAAATGGTTGGCTAGTTATAGAAAGGGCTCCTTGACATCGATTTTGATAAATGGGACTCTGAGTGACCCAATTCAGCTTTAAAGGGGGGTTAAGCAAGATGACCCGATGTCTCCTTTTATTTTTATGTTGGCCATTGAGGGTTTGAAGCAATTATTTGATGAGGGAATTTGAAAGGGCCTACTACCGAGATTTCGAATTGATGGGTCTGCTAGCGACATTTCCTTACTTCAATTTGCGGATAACACTTTATGCTTTATTCCGGCCAATGAATAACTACTTACAATCGTCCATAGAATTCTCAGATGTTTCGAGGCAATCTCGGGTCTTAGTATTAATTTTCACAAGAGCTCTCTTATGGGGGTGAATGTGAGTGACTCGGATTTGAATAGATTTGCCAGAAATTTGGGTTGTAAAGTTGAAAATTTTCCAATCATATACCTGGGGCTCCTTTAAGCTTTAAACGAATCCCAATTTCAAGCTGGAACCCATTGATAGAAAAATTTCATGGAAGACTTCAAAGATGGTTGGGATAATGTTTGTCGTATAGCGGTAGAGTGGTCCTCATAAAATCGTTTCTAGCCTCCTTACCCATTTACTTGCTCTCTCTCTCTCTCTACAAAATGCCTTCCGTGGTGAATGGTAAACTTGTTCAAATCATGAGAAACTTTCTTTGGAAAGGTGAAGCGTCGGGAAGGGGATTATGCGAAGTAAATTAGGAAATGCTCTCCTTGCCATGGTCCGAGGGTGACCTATTTATAAGGGACTTTAAGTTGGTAAACTGTAGCCTTCTTTTGAAATGGATTTAGAAGCTTCAGGTGGGTGGAAATGAGAGGTTGTGGTATGATATTTGTGTGAAAAGGTATGGATTTTTGTTGTTGGTTGATTTGGGTAAATTGGATGTGATGCGTCTCTCGCACATATGGAAAGGCATCATAGCTTGTTGTGTGTCTAATGATGATTTGTGGTTTGTTTTCAAATCAAATGCTAAGGTGGTAGTGGGGAATGGCTTAGAGAGTTCTTTTTGGCATGATAATTGGACCTCGAATGTCTCCCTAGCTAAGTTATTTTCAGATGTATATTTATTGTGCAATCGGAAAAAGTGCATGGTAGCAGAGGGATGTTTAATGTTGTTTGGGTCAGCCCCCTTTTCAAGGCCTTTTTGGAAGCTTAACCTTAGGATTTCGAGTCATAATCATTGTATGCAAATTTGAGAGTGGATCGATCAATCAAATCAATAATTTTCGCAAGGGGGGGGCTGCTGTTTTGGTCGAGCTGCTATCCGGATTGAGCTATGGGGATGATGACATGTTATTGTAGCAAGGTGGTGGTTCCATGGAGTTTTCAGCAGGGAGCTTTGTTTCATGTGTCTACAGATCAAGAAATCATGGTGTTCGAGATTAATTCCATAGATTAAATTCTTTGGTTGTTTAGTTTTTCACAAAAGACTACCATCGAAGATATTCTTACTACGGAGACATGCATAGATGAAGCGAAATGTCCGTTTTGTGATGAATTGGAATCCATGGACCACGCTCTTTTCCATTGTTCAAGTGCCTAAAGTGTTTGGTGCGATTTATTCCACCTTCTTGATCTTGTGGTGATAATCTCAGAATCGAGGATATGAATTCTTGGTAGCTTGGCGGTCTCTCTTTCTAGGGGGAACTATTTGGGAGTTTTTTTACGTCACTGTGATTTTTCATAGATTGGAACATTTGGAGACGTTGAAACAAGAGGATATTCGAGAATGACCGAAGGAACGAAGACTTACTTTTAAGAAGTTATTATCATTGTCGCTTTTTATTTTTATACAATAGAATTATGCTCTCGTTTGATATGAGTGATATCGTCGCTCATCCTAACAATTTACTTGATTGTACATAACTTTGTTCTCTCTTGGAGAACGATGTAAATTGATTTTTAATGAAAAGAGGGACGAGTGTTTTGTAGGCTAGCGTCTTACATCAACCTAGTTGGGACGAGTGCCCCAAAATTTTCACTCATTCCAACCTTTTTCTGATGGAGGGACACAATGTTCCTCCGGAGGTTTTTCAAAAAAAACTTTAAAGATCCTCTTTTACTAACTCTTTTAAACTTTGCAAAAATAAATTCTACTTTAAGGGTGAAACCACAAATGATGAACTTTATGATTTTGATTTATTGTTACCGTTTAACTGTTTTGTTTTGCAAAACTTGACATGTTTTGAAAATCGAAAAAATGGAATTTCTTGTTTTGTTATAAAATTTTCAATTTAAAAAATAAAAAAGAATTTTTAAGATTTTTCTATTTATTATCTTGTTACATAAGATGATATTTTACGTTTACTATAATTTTTTAAACTGAAAATTTTTATGTAATTATAACAATATATTATAATTAAATTTATTTTTTTCCTATATTTATTGTTGCGTAGCTAATTGTTAATAATTAAGCTAACAAAATTTTTATTAATGCTCTTTAATTTTATTTATTTAATTATTTCTTTTACTTATACTTTTTATTGCATAATTTTGTATTTAGTTTGATATAATTTTATATTTTTTAAATTAGTCGCTTATATTATTTAACTAATAAAATTTTGTAAAAAATTATTATTTTAAAAAGTAGGAAAATTTTGAAAATTAAAAAATATACAAAATTGTGATGTTTTCTATTTTTTTCAATTCATCATCTGTGAAATTGAAAATTGCAAAAAACGAAAAAAATAGACAACTTAAAAAATGAATATAAATTTCGATTCAAAGATTTTTTATGAATATAAATGAATTAGAAGAAAATATAAATTGGCGAAATTGAAGCATTTTCATCTCAAAAGTTGCACAAAATGATAAATTATTAGGGTATTAAAGACAATATCTGTCAATTCTAAATCAATACCAAGTTGCACACGAATCAACTTCACATTTTTAATTGAATTAAAAGATTTTTAACATCATAATTGATTAATTTTAAAATTATATATGTTGCATTTAATTTAATTTGTAAAATTTTTTTACATCATTTCTAATGTTTCTAGAAATAAAATTCAAAGAACATTATTGAATTGTTTTTAGAAACAAAAAAGAAACTTTGTAACTCAGTAAAATATCGTTAAGTATGTTCCTTGTTGGTTAGTCAAGATAGCAATTAAACATGCAAAGTTGCAAGATGGAATTTCGAAACTTAAAATTAACCCTGAAGGATCTTCTAAGCATGCCATGATTGATATCTAAGTTGAAACGTTCCATAGATGCTATCAGGTTTATAAAACTTATTAAAAGAAACCTAGCATCTAAGTTAAGAGTATTACAAGTTGATGCGTGCCTCCCCTTGGTGTAGCATTCCCTTAGAGTAGTTTGGTAGTAGCTTCTAATCTAGGACAGCCTCTATGATTGATCCACATGGATCTTCACCGACCAAAACCTCCGTTGAGGAAGAACTCGTTGGTAGACAGCAGCTGCTAGACCGCTTGAAGACCAACCTGAAAATATTAACTAAGAAGACTCACTTAAAAAGAAAGAACCTTCTAAAGAATTCTTGCAACGTTGGAAAAAACACGTGGAGGATCTCGCAAAAATCTTGCAAAAATAAGATGGCGAACTCGGAGAGAAAGGCTGAGCTGAAATGATGGAGAAAAGAGAATGTGAGTACTATATATGGAGGGAGGGAAGTTCAAAACTCCCACAAAAACCAATGTGGGATGGCAATTCTCCCATCCCACACGTGGGTCGGAGCGCGGAGCTCCAGCTCCGCTCTGGCCAACCCATATGCACAGCTTACTTAGGCGGGCTATGCGTTGCAGGCTCCCCACAGACCTTGTTGTTGCTAGTGTGCGCTAGCCCAGTGCCGGCGCGTTTATAACCCGCAAGCATTTTTCGCTCATGGGGCAGTCGCGCAAGCCTCACCTCGAATAACCCATGATCATTGGGGCCTACTCGTAACAGAAAAAATTCCCTTACTCCGCTCTGTGCGATTTTCCCAAAATTCTCCTGTAATCCTTCTAATTATTAATCTAGTCCAACCAATTCATAATTCATCCAACAAATTCGACAACCTTAATATTCTTGGCATAGACTCAGTCTATAGGTTCTTTACTTAGTCTGGTAAAGACCCAAAGTGTGTGACCTCATAGGATCCCAAAGTATAGAGCCACTAGAGGTTAACCTTAACTTGGCTTCCCATCTGGGAACCTTTAGGCTTAGTGTTCCAAATCGATATGGAACCCGATAACTCTAAATGATCAAATTGGATTTCTAGCAAAGGCGTATGATCCCCCAATACTCGAAACATCACATGCTTGTGACTTGATCCGGTTCTGCATAGTAACCAATATAATACACTCCTTCCATCAGGTTAAGTACCATTCAGTTTATTGAGCTCGGATTAAGTGTTAGCTCACGTAATAGCCATAGCAATCCTGGAATTAGACTAGTTCATGAAGAACACTTGCCATAATGTATCAAGATTGACTAGAAACCCGTTCTATCAACCTTATACTCTCATAAGAGGTTTATGAGTGTGTCTCTTCAATAAGAGGCCTTAAGGCACATCTCTCATTATATCACTATATCAGGAGAGATAGATCTCATCTTGACTACTCGACTTACCAACATGTGATCATCACTATACTCGTAATCATGTGTATCATCCTAATCACCAGGGTATGAATAAGTATGACCCAAAGCATAGCAACTCCTACATAAGGTAACCAGCATCTCAGGTCTGATGATACTTTTACTGTTACTGTAATAAGACATGACACCAACACATGGATATAGTTATTTCTGAGTGTCTTTCTTATAGCGGTCTCCAATGTATTACCTGAATACATTCATGTGTTAACTCAAGGTACCACCTTTAGCTTATGAGATCGGTTGCTTGGATCTAATCCAAGGAGTAAGCCTTCACATGCTAATCTCTCCACTTCATTGATGTCCAGTCTCAATAACACTATGACTAGGGATATTTAGACTATTCATAGTAACACGTTTGTGCAGTTCTCACACCACTTAGCTTCCACAATATCCTTTCACTTTTACGCTATGAAGTAGTCACAGACTTTGTCTTATAAATGTGCATATATATAATACCTTATATATATATGATACAAGCGAGATACATAAATTAAACAAACATTGATAAACAACAAAGATGCATTTATTATTAATAATAATCTAAAACTGTTTGTACATTATAAAAAATTATCATCATATATTAGCCTAATTTTCTCTATGGCATACATCATGTCTAACAATCTCCCACTTGCACTAGAGTCAATTGCCCATGTGCTTCATGTCATACTTGTTAACATGTTGGTCATGCTTAACCTGAGTCAATGGCTTTGTTAGCCCATTTGCTAGATTCTGATCCATTGGGATGTATTCTAAGCTTATATCTTTTATAGCTACTATCTCCTAGATGAGATGGTATTTTCTAAGTACATTTTTGTTTCTTTGATGAGACCATGGTTCCTTTACCTGAGCAATAGCCCCATTGTTATTGCAATAAACTGCTATTGGATTTTACAATGTTGGGCACCACACCGAAATCACCAATAAATCCCTTTAACTAAATAGCTTGATAGTGAAGCAGCTATATCCTCAGCTTCAATGGTTGAATTATTAGTCGTATCATGTTTAAAACTTTCCCAAACAGCTGCCCCTCCATTTAAGAATAAACACATATCCTAACAGGGACTTGTAATCATCCTTGTTAGATTGAAAACTCACGTTATTGTATCCCTTCACAGAGAGATCACCTTCTCCATATACCAAAAACATATCCTTAGTCCTACGTAAGTACTTAAGGATAGTTTTAACGGCCATCCAATGCTTTTCACTTGGGTAAGATTGAAATTCGCTCATGATGCTCAACGCAAGTGAGACGTTACACCGAGTGCATACTATATCATACATGATGGATCCTATTGCTATGCATAGGGTATTCCATTCATGTACAGTCTCTCCTCTTGTGTTCTTGGACACTCAAATTTAGAAAGGTTAATCCCGTGAGACATTTGGAGATAACCCTTTCTTAACTTTTCAAGGCTAAATCTAGCCAAAACCTTGTCTATGTATGTACTTTGAGAAAGACCTAGTAACCTTTTGGATCTATCTCGGTATATCTTTATACCAAGTATAAAAGTTGCTTCTCTAAGGTCTTTCATGGAGAACTTCTTTGACAACCATGACTTTATTATCTGAAGAAAAGGAAGATCGTTTCCTATCAATAATATATCATCGACACATAATAAAAGGAAAATGATCACACTCCCACAAGCCTATACACATGGCTCATTAGCGTTTGACATAAAACTAATTTCTTGGATTGTCTCATCAAACCTAATGTTCCAAATCCTTGATGCTTGCTTAAGTTTGTAAATGGACTTTTGCAACTTGCATACCTTTGAGCCATCCTTGGATGTAAACCCTTGGGTTGTACCATATACAAATCCTTATCTAGATCCCCATTATAAAGAACTTTGTTTTCACATCCATCTGCCAGGTCTCATAATCGTAATGAGCGACACTAGCAAGGAGTATTCTAATAGACTTTAGCATGGCCACTAGTGAAAAGTTTTCATCATAGTTAATGCCTTCGTTTTTACTTTAACCTTTTGCAACCAACCTTGATTATAGGTAATTACATTATTGTCCATGTAAGTTTTCTTCTTAAAACCCCACTTGCACCCTATGGGCTTAATCCCACTTGGAGCATCAATCAAGCTCCAAATTTGATTTTTGTACATGGAGTTCATCTCTGACCTCATGGTAGTAAACCATTTGTCAAACTCTAAGCCTTCCATTACCTCTTTGTAAGTCTTGGGTTCATCATCTTCCATAAGGAAGAGTTGTTTTTCATCAGTAATGAGAAAACTGTATTGCTCGGGAGCGATTAGAGCCCGACCTGGCCTTCGCAATGTCAGTGTTATAATAGGTTTTTCCATGCTTAAAATTTCTTTTGTAACAGGTTTAGTAACAATCAGTCGATTGTCTATTTGTTCTTCTTAAGTGTCTAACTCAAGATTGCGCCCAGTAGCTTTCGCAAGTATATGCTCCTTCTCGAGGAATTGAGCATTTCTAGAAATAATGACTTTTTGTTCCTTAGGATCATAAAAGGTATAACTCATAGTCTCCTTAAGGTAACCTACAAATAGACACCTATCAAACTTAGCACCCAGCTTATCTTAACTTGTCCTCTTTACATAAACAGGACATCCCAGAACTCTCAAGTAAGAAAGAGCTAGTTTCTTTCCATACCACAATTCGTATGGTGTTTGATCAACTGATTTTGAGGGCACTCTATTTAGTATATAAACTGCACTCATCATGGACCAAACCATATCGAGTAGGGTTCAATTTCTCCTTTCTGACACTTCATTGTGTTGGGGTGTATAAGGAGGTGTCCACTATGATAAAATACCATTATACCTTAGATAATCCTGAAACTATTGGCTTAAGTATTCACTAGCTCAATCAGATTAAAGGGTCTTGATACTTTCCCCAAGTTGTTTCCCTACTTCAATTTTGAACTCTTTGAATTTCTCAAAACTTTTAGACTTGTGGCTTATTTGGTACAGATAACCATATCATGAGTAATCGTTGGTAAAGGTTATGAAGTAGATGAAACCCTCATGTGTCTTAACATTCATAGAACCACATACATCAGAATGTATTATTTCCAAGGTACTAGTGGCATGCTGACCCTTTCCTTTGAAAGGTTTCTTAGTCATCTTTTCCTTTAAACAAGGTTCGCATGCCCCATAGGATTCCCATTCCATTTGGCCCAAGTCACCACATTTGTGTAACTTAGTTAAGCGAGTCTCATTTATATAGCCTAGATGACAATGCCATAAGTATGAGGATTTCTCATTATCTAATCTTGATTTCTTAACAATGTTCATATTTAGAATATCAGTTTTCGTATCTAGAACATAAATACCATCAATAGATATTCCACAAGCATAAAGAACATTATCGCGTCGAATTTGACCATTATTGTTTGAAAATAAAATTTCAAATCCCTCTATTGCTAAACGCCCAACAAAAATAATATTCTTAGTGACAGCAGGAATATAATAGCAATTGTTCAAAACTATAACAATGTCACTAGGCGAATGAAGGCTATATGTCCCTACAGCTGTCCATTTCCAACTTTTAGGTCCATTTCCCTCTTTTCCAACCTCATACTATTTCACAATGCCTGCACAAATGTACAAATGAGTACCACAACCAGTATCCAATACCCATGTAAACTCATAGGGAACTATAGAGAAACTCTCTATCATGAATATACCTAAAGTAGATGTTTCACTTGGCTTCTTCTTCACTTGTTCAGAAATTTGAGCCTTTCCCTCTTCTAGTAATCGACCATGCCACATCAGAAGCAGACATTTGTAGTTCCTTTCTTACTTTTCTTCTTCTTACCGATTTTCTTCTTGACACTCAAACCCTTTCCAAAACGGGACCCACCCTTGGAAGTCTTAGTTTTCTCAACCAGAAGTAAAGCCTTTGGATCCTTTTGAATCTTATGCTCTACCATTTTTAACATGTTGACCAACTTGCGCAATGTGGCATCAATCTTATTACAATAATAATTAGTCACAATTTTGAATAAATATCAGTTAATGAAGCAAGAATCAGATCCACACATAATTCATGATCCATCACAAAACCCAATCGAATTAGCTTCTCTATATAACCCAACAATTTAAGATAGCATGCTACAGTGCTGAAGTGTCAACCTGCATCTTCATCTCGAATAATATTTTTGATGTTTCAAATCTCTTAGACCTGGCATGCTCTAAGAAGAGCTCACGAAGATGGAGAATCATGGTATCTAAGTCCATGCTCTCATGTTGTTTCTGAAGCTCAGAATTAATTATTGCTAGCATTATGCATGTAGCTGTTTCATGATCCTTTTTGTGCTTTTCCCATACCTCATGTTCATTCGCATCTGTATCAGCATCTAGTTCATCAAGGAGGGGCTCATCCAAAACATAAACTATCCTTTCGTATCTGAGGACTATCCTCACCGCCCTTCACCAATCAGTAAATTTTGAACCATCTAGTTTATTGTCATGAATTGAGCAAAAGTTTATGTTTGGATTCATTTTTCAACCTAGATATAAGATAGAAATTGTTTAGACATTAGTATATGTACATGCATTTAATATAAGGTCTTTAATTAAACACATAATTCCTACTATTTTCTCAACATTCAAATATCCCCTTCTATTTAAATTTTGGAAATTTGGTCCAACCAATTTTCCTTAGTAGGTAGCATCCATAGCCACTCATCATGACCCCCACTATAGAAGGTCAAGCCATAAAAAAACAACCATGGTTGGAACCCGTCCATTTGCATCCCATGCAATTGCTAATCCATTTGAGTTCTCTTTCTCGAGAGGTGCATACCCAATTGTACGGCTCCTCAAGTGTGTCTCCAACCTAGCATTAGCTCCAATGATCTGGATAACTAACTTATTTTGGTTAAAGCATTAACCCCATCTAGTCTCATGACCAAACACATGTTAAGGGAAAACATGTTGTACATGTCCTTACATCCGTTAATAAGATTCGTATCACGACTTATGACTGGAAGACAATCTACCGCATTAATATTGTTGTGGGGATTTTATTGGTGCTACTGGTCTAGCCTTAGTCTAGGTCTTATACGATGGATATGATTATGATAATAATAATTCCGAGTTATTTGGAACTATTAATCTAAGAGAACATGCTCAAGACTGGTACTTCATAATCATTCCATGATGCCAAGACTCCACATAGCATGCAAAACAAACAATGTCCATGTTTAAGTTCTTGCACCTATGTCTATAAGTTTTAATTTAATAACATGTTTGTAAAACCATATGAAGAATCCAATTCCCATACTAGAAATCAACTAAGTCATAAAAGTTTCTTGGGTACACTTGAACCTAATACCGATAGAGATTTCCAAGTAGGAGAGGCCCCCTTAAAGTGAATGAGCAGCCGAGTCCAATCCTTGCCAAAATAACCATGGGCACTTCGATTCATTGTACCACAGATAGCTATGATTTAATGATTTTGTTCTTTAATTGAGTGAAGTATGGGATGACCTCAATTAAAGCATTTACACGTGTGGTAAAAAATTATTAATTTATATGATAATCACCTAGACTAAGTTTGAACAAAACCTTAATCTAATTATCACATCATTTTCAATAATTGGAATTGAAATTTAAGTCATGCATAACATACTTTAATCAATTCACAGAAAACACCAATTTCAACATATTATAATCAATCATGCATAACATAACGCAAGCTCTGATACCACAGCTGGTTAATTAATACAGTAATTAAACATGTAAAATTGCAAGGCGGAATTTCAAAATATAAAATTAACCCAAAAGGATCTCCTAAGTATGTCATGATTGATATAATCTAAGTTGAAACGTTTCATATATGTTATCAGGTTTATAAAACTTAATAAAAGAAACCTAGCATCTAAGTTAAGAACATTACTAGTTGATGCGTGCCTTTCCCTTGGTGCGGCATTCTCTTAGAGTAGTTCGATAGAATTCCTTTAGAACTAGCTTCCAATCTAGGATAGCCTCTATGATTGATCCACACGGATCTTCACCAACCAAAACCTTTGTTGAGGAAGTACCCGTTAGTAGGCAGCAATTGCTAGACCGCTCGAAGACCAACCTAAAAATATTAACTAAGAATTCTTACTTCAAAAGAAAGAAATTTATATAGAACTCTTGCGATGTTGGAGAAACTCGTGGAGGATCTCGCAAAGAAAAGATGTCGAACTCAGAGAGAAAGGCTAAGCTGAAGTGATGGAGAAAGAAGAATGTGATCACTATATATTAGGGGGAAGGGAGTTCAAAACTCCACTCAAAAACCATTATGGGATGGGATTTCTCCCATCCCACACGCGGGTCGGGACACGGAGCTCTAGCTCCAACGGCTTGCAAGGTAAGCCCAGCTTGCAGACAACATAGTGGGTCTGTTGCCCGCTAGTGCATGAAGGCCTAGAGCTAGTGTGGACTAGTGGCCCGCGAGCATTTTTGCTTGTCGAGCACCCGTGAAGGCCCCACCTTTACCAATCCATGTTCGTTGGGGCCCACTCGCAATGGGTAAAATTCCCTTAATACGCTCTGTGTAATTTTCCCAAAATTCACCCTTAATCGTTTTAATTAATAATATGGTCCAACCAATTAATAATTCATCCAACAAATTTGACAATCTTAATATTTTAGGTATAGAAACAGTAGATAAGTATATAATTACGCTTATTATCAATATAATTTTACACACTAAACACTATAATTTAAGTCATTTTTATACTTCATATAAAAGATTTCACGTGCTATGTAGTTGTTTTTGGTGCAAATGCAGATACTAGATAAATCTTGGGAGTAAAATGATCTAAAGTGGAATTATATGTAAAAAGAGTGAAAAAGGTGAGAAAAGATGCATGGAACTTAAAGATTTGGCTTGGGATCGAAGCTGTCGAAGATCGTTGAAGTTACAAGAAGAATTCTGAAGAAAAACACAATTCATGATCGTGACAACAATTCGCAATCGTGACTTGATACACTTCAAAAGCAGTAAATTATCAAACAAAGATTCACGGTCGCAACTTGTATATAGCGATCGCGACTTGGATGGTTTTTTGGTCAAATCTTCTTAACTACCAACCGCCAAATAAGAATCATCAACTGCCATCAACTACCAATGAAAAGAAACTTATCAGAAGTCAACAAATCATGAATAGATGCCTATCCATTATGGATAAGATTAAAGCCTCTCAACCAATCACAATGAAGTGATGCAATCTTTCGCCAATGGATACAACTCTTCATTTGGATAGACGCAACCCTTAGAACTCCATAAATAGGGCTCCAAAACTCACAAATTTCGTGGCATTGGAATTAGAAAAAGTGAGAGATATAGTGTGTGCGTAGATAGAGAGTGAAATTATTTAGTTTTTGCTACGTCCATAATTGTTAGAGAGAAAATGTTTAAGTAGTTCGAATCATTATTTCTATCACTAGATTTCTCTACATATTCGAGCGATTGTTGTATAAGTGTACTTGCAAATCACTTATCAATAAAAGTTTTCATTCTTCAACATTCATTTGTTCTATATTCACAAAGAATAGCATCCTAGCGGAGGTTCTATACTGGCCGAGACCGAATTTAAAGCATACGCAGGAATTGTGGGAATTGACGACTCCCATTAAAGAGTGGATACGGTTTGATCAACTTTAGCTTTCACTTGCATACCTTGCAACTTTACTTTAGCTTTCACTTGTATACCTTGCAACTTTACCTTGCAACTTTAGCTTTTAAAACTACATCATAACTGTATACTTGCAGTGATCACCATTTTTCTATTTAGATAAGCTGTACTGACAACACCTGTTCGTATTTTGAACTTATATCTTATCGGTAGGAAAGTGGGAGACAAATTTTTTGCCTTTATTATTAAATAAAAAATCCTAGGAGTTATTAGAGTCGAAACCTTGCGAACAGTAGTCTAAAAGTTCTTTACTTAGTCCGGTAAAGACCCAAAGTGTGTGACCTCATAAAAATCTCAAAGTGCCACTAGAGGTTAACCTAAACTTGGCTTCCCATCCATGAACCCTTAGGCTCAGTGTTCCAGACTGATGTGGAACACAATAACTCTAAATGACCAAGTGGGATTTCTAGCAAAGGCGTATGATCACCCGATACTCAGAACATCACGTACCTGTAACTTGATCCGGTTTTGCAGTAGTAACCAATACGATACACTCCTTCCATCAGGTTAAGTATCATCTAGTTTATTTATCTTGGATTAAGTGTTAGCTCAAGTAATAGCGTAGATATCCTGGAATTAGACTTGTTCAAGAAGAACAGCACTCTCCATAATGTATCAAGGTTAACTAGAAACCTGTTCTATCAATCTTATACTCTGATAAGAGGTTTATGAGTATATCTTTCAACAAGAGGTCATAAGGTACATATCCCATTATATCACTATATCAGGAGCGATGGATCACATCTTGACTACTCTACTTACCAACATGTGATCATCACTATACCCATAATCACTCGTATCTTCTTGATCGCCAGGGTATGAATAAGTATGACCCAAAACCTAGCATCTCTTACATAAGGTAACTAATATCTCAAGTGTGAGGATACTTATATTGCTACTGCAATTAAGACATGACACCAACACATGGATATAATTATTTCTGAGTGTATGTCTTATAGCAGTCTCCAATGTATTACCCTAAGACATTCATGTGTTAACTCAAGATACCACCTTTAACTCATGAGTTCGGTTACTTAGATCTAATCCAAGGAGTAAGCCTACACATGCTAGTATGTCCGCTTCATTGATGTCCAATCTCAGTGAAACTATGAATAAGGATATTTTAGACTATTCTTTGTAACACGTATGTTCAGTTCTCACACCATATAGCTCCCACTATATCCTTGCACTTTTACGCTATGAAGTAGTCATGGACTTTGTCTTATCAATGTGCATATATAATACCATATATATATGATACCAGTGAAATACATAAATTAAACAAACATTGATAAACAACAAATATGCCTTTATTATTAATAATAACAATCTAAAATTGTTTGTACATTATAACTAATTAAGATGTATCGCCTTAATTGCCTCTAGGGCATACATCATGTCTTCCCATCACAGCTTTGATATTCAGATGGATAAAGTGCCTCAGTATGCTAAGAAGGCAAAGTCTAACCTTAGCTTTGCTCCAACCGGATTAACAACAGAAGTCTACATGAGATTGTGCAGTGGCCGGAAGAGTTTGTGAAAATTATTACAACTGGTTCAACAAAGCATGCTTGGAAGTTAGAAACCTGGTTTTCACCATCGTAAAGGAAGCAATGCTAAAAGGAAAGAGAAACAGAGACTTAAGAAATGCCATTTTAACCAAGGACCCAAATAGCCTACAACAAATGTTAGTTATGACAAAAGACTTGATTCCAATGGACAACATGAACTCTAATTGGAGAAGAGAAAGTTAGAGCAAGGAATCAAGAGAAAATGATAGATCTAGGTAAGATGATAGGAGGAAAAAGAGTCGAGATGGCTCTAGTAGAGGTGGTGGTAGCTACTATCATAGGGAAGAAGACCGGCTTAAACTCAAAACATCCCTAATCTCAAATCTTGATAGCCATCAAGAAAACACTAAAGACGAAGAACATAAAGTTCCCTAAGATTCTAAAGAGAACTATGCTAGGAAGAGATACAAGCAAATACTATGAATATCACCGAGAAAGGGCCACTACATGAATGATTGTCGAACTTTGGCAAATATTATGCATGAACTCATCAAGGTCGGAAATTTCAGTCAAATTATCAAAGGAATTTCAAAGAAACATGACTAGAAGATCGATTGTGAAGATGAAAAAGAGGTCAGGATAGATTAGAAGGCTAGTCGGATGAAAGGAGTAATAATGGTGATTGATGGCGGACCTAAGTTTGAATCACCAAGGAAAAAATAAAAAACTGCAACTAATAGGAAGATAAACATGGACTTCCAGGAGGACATTCTCAAGCCTTACCAAAAAGACTGTCTACTCAAAAAACCGCATTCTGATCTAATTATAGTGGAGGCAATTGTAGAGAACTATAACGTTAGGAGGATCTTATTAGACATCGATAGCTTAGTGAATATAATTACAAAGAGTACATTAGAGAGCGTAGAAGTACATCATTCCAAAATCTAGGCGAGATGTTTGCTCCTTATTGGCTTGAATGTCCAGCCCATACAGTGATTGGGAAAAGTAAGGCTGGAAGTAGAGATGGGTGACCTAAAGCATAAGTTTCGAGGAGAAATGGACTTTACTACAGCTAACATCTCAGCTAAATTTAACATTATCTTGGGCAAGCCATTGCAAATAGAGACAACCAAGCTCATTTCTCCCCCCTACAATTGGTTTTCTTATACCAATTGAGAAAGGGATGGTATCAGTGATTAGGATTCCTCAAATGGAAAAATAGACTTACTTTACATCTCTCCAAAGAGAGTCATATTTGATCAATTAGACTAATGAGATGAAGGAGGAGGAGAAAGTCGAGGCAGTTGAAGAACTAGAAGAGTTGAAAGTTGGGTTGGATCGATCCTTAAAAATCAGCGAATTCCCATGAACCCGGTAGATGAAGAATTAGAAGTGCTAAAAGTTGGGTTGAAGAACTAGAAGAGCTGAAAGTTGGGTGGATACCACCAAATTCTCATGAACTTGACAGATGAAGAAAAAAAGTCCTTTATAACAAATAAAGGCACGTATTGTTATATAGTCATACCATTTGGCTTGAAATATGCCTGAGCGATATATCAAAAGCTAGTGAACGACATTTTCAAAGAGTAAATCAAGAAATTGGTGGAAGTATACATTGATTATATCATCATCAAGAGAAAGTATGGAGCTTCCCATGCGGAGGATATCAAGAAAGTTTTTAAGATCTTACAAGAGTACCACCTGGAGTTCAACTTGGAAAAATGTACATTTGGGGTCAAAAGTGGGGAATTTTTAGGATTTATAATCTCACAAAGGGGATATAAGTTATTCCTAAGAAGATAGAGGTGAAACTCAAGATGGAAACACCTAGAACACTAAATGAAGTGCAACGCCTAAATGGAAGAGTCAATGCTTTGGGAACGTTCATATCTTTTTTCGCAAAAAGATGCCTACCCTTCTAAAAAGCTATGAAAAATGAAAAGGATTTCAAGTGGGATCAACCTTACCAACAAGCTTTTGAAGAGCTAAAGAAACTTTTGTGAAATCCTCCACTCCTTAGCAGACTCTAGGCGGATGAGATTTTATACATGTACCTAGCTGCTACAGATGAGGAGGTTGGGATCGTCTTAATCAAAGAAGAGGGATAAGATCAATTTCCAATCTATTACAATAGCAAGGTTCTTAGAAATGCCGAGCTAAGAAATCTGTGAGCACGGGATTTTGTACCAGCTCGCGCGTTCAATGATGATGGCTTTTCGGGATTATTATCCTTGGATCACACAGTTTTCGACCATTCGATGATCTTCAAATGGGAGTTCTTCTCGTTAAAAATAATGTTTGGGGCCCTAAATAAATATTTTGGACAATAGAAAATATTTAAAAGTCTCAAAGTGAAAATTTAAAGGCTTGAAATATTTCTAAGGGACTTAAATAAGTATTTAAGGATCCAAAATAATTTGAGAAAATATTTGTATATATATAAATATATATAGTATTTATATATTAGTTTAAAAATAAAAAATCCAATTTTCTGTGTAAGAAACTACAAAAATATTTTCTTTCAAATTTTCTTGGATAATTCGGATCTAAA
>CATIWQ010241372.1:0-12551 GCA_949673415.1 Euphorbia schlechtendalii
TCTTTTGCATTATTTTCTTCCCCTAATTATGCATGATGTTGGATGGCATTATGTAGGCAATGTGTAAAGTCAAGAAAATCCGAAATTATGGGTAAAGTTGGGTCTTTTTTACTAAATGATACAGAAATTGCTTTTTTGGTCTATTTGTAAAGGTGATATCGTTAACGACATTAGCAATGTCATTAATGACATTGGTAATGTCGGTAACGACATTGCAATGTCATTACTGATACCGAATTTGCAATATCGATAACGACATTGCCAATGTCATTACAGACATTGCAATGGCTTCTTTGCCTTTTATGTTGAATTTGCCTAAAAAAATGGTTAGGGCTCAAAGAAACAAAGCAAGCTTCCTTTGGATGAATTCAAGATCCTGTAAAAAGTGAAAAACTAGCAAGGAAAAAATAAATTACAGCTTCATCATCGAACTCACGAGTAGTGGCAAAATCCCGTGCTCACACTAAGAAAGCCACAGCAGAAAGGTGTAACCGAGTGGATGAATAGAACCTTGTTGGAGAAATTTCGATGCATATTGTCAAATTCTGGCTTATCTCAAGCCTTCTGGGCAGAAGCAGCTTCAGCACCTGCTTATTTGGTGAATCGCTCCCTATGTGCTTCGATTGATTGTAAAAATCCTGAAGAGTTATGGTCTGGCTAACCTGCTAATTATTTTGATCTAAGAATTTTTGGATGTCCTATTTATGTCCAAATCAACAATGGAAAATTGGAGCCTAGAGCTAAAAAGGGTATTTTTCTTGGCTATCCTATTGGTGTCAAGGGATATAAAGTTTAGCTTCTAGATCCCAAGTCACCAAAGTTTGTAATCAGCAAAAATGTTGTGTTTGATGAATCTGCTATTCTGCATCCAAGAAAAGAGTCCTCCATAACAACTAACGCTGAAATACAGAATTCTGATAAGCAGGTGGAGGTTTTGTTCGAGGTGGAGGAATCATTTGTTCCATCTAATGCCACAAATGAGCAAAGTTTTGAACAGTTACCCGAGCCTATAGAAGTTGCAGAAACTACTTCCATCGAGCAGGTGGAGCGTTCTGTTACTGAAAGCAGGCTTGGTAGAGAAAGAAAACTGCTTGCAAAGTTTACAAATTATGTTACGTATGCCTTTGTTGCTACACAAGAGACGGAAGGAGTTGGCGAACCTTCCACGTATTCAGAAGCCTTTTCTTGAGATGATTCTGCAAAATGGCTAATTACTGTGGAAGAAGAGATAGAGTCTCTGTACAAGAACAAAATGTGGGAATTGGTGAAACCACTTAAAGATAAGAAGATTATTGGTTGCAAATGGGTTTTCAAAAGGAAAGATGGAATTCTGGGAGTTGAGGATGCTAGATACAAGGCACGCTTGGTGGCTAAGGGCTATAGTCAGGTACAGGGAGTTGATTTCAATGATGTGTTTTCTCCTGTTGTTAACCATAACTCTATTCGTGTTTTGCTTGCCTTGGTTGCTATTCATGATTTGGAGTTGGAGCAACTTGATGTCAAGACTGCTTTCTTACATGGAGAATTGGAGGAGAAAATCTACATGAAGCAACCTGAGGGTTTTGAAATTGAAGGCAAAGAAGACCATGTTTGTTTGTTGCAGAAGTCATTGAATGGGTTAAAGTAGTCGCCTCGATAGTGGTATAAGCGATTTGATTCCTTTATGGTTTGACATGGCTATTCAAGGAGCCAATATGATAGCCGTGTATATTTTTAAAAACTTGCAAATGGCTCGTTCATTTATTTACTGCTCTATGTTGATGATATGCTTATTGCTGCCAAGGATACGTCTGATATCAACAGATTGAAAGAAGATCTTAGAAGTGAATTTGAGATGAAAGATTTGGGAGCTGCCAAGAAGATTCTCGGCATGGAGATCCAAAGGGATAGAGTTGTGTTTACAAGGTTTCGACTCTAATAACTCCTAGGATTTTTTATTTAATAATGAAGCCAAAAACCTTATCTCCCACTTTCCTACCGATAAGATATAAGTTCAAAATACGAACAGGTGTTGTCAAAACCGCTTATCTAAATAGAATAATGGTGACCAATGCAATTATACAGTTACGATGTAGTTTTAAAAGATATCGATCCCACAGGGACGGACTAGCTTTAAAGATCAACAAGAAAAATGGAATAAAGAAAATAAAATATTTTTGGATTTTAGTTGGGAGTATTAGAATGAAGAATGGATAGATATATGCATGGAAGATTAGAGATTCTAAATATATAGAGTTTTTCTACGAAATAAGTATAGCAAAGAAAACATGCAAGTTCAACAAAGTTATTATGTTTACTAGACTAATTTAACATAATCGGTTCTAGACACTCAGATATTCAATGATTCACCACAGAGCAACACATAATATGACTTTTCTAAATCTAGCGCAAATGAATTAAGACGATTATATAAACCTAGATAATAATATTACTATGCTTAGTACGGGTCTCTCTCACATATCCACATTTAGTAAGTTACCATTCCAAAAATGTTAGCTCACTAAAAAGTGTTAAAATCACAGATCCAATTATTATACACAATCTCGTTAACCTCGAAACTACTCTTAAAGTTAACTAAAAAGCATATAACTTGATTAATATAAAAGACTCAACACGAAATACGCATTATGACACATAGATATATCATAAACTTCAAAATAGAAAGTATAAGTAGAAAGAAAAGTAAAGTTGTAAGGTACGCAAGTGAAAGCTAAAGTTGATCAAAAAGTAACCAATCTTTAATGGGAGTAGTCAATTCCCGCAATTCCTGCGTCTGCTTTGAATTCAGTCTCGGCCCGTACAGAACCTCCTCTAAGATGCTATTCTTTGTGAATATCGAACAAACGAATGTTGAAGAACGAAAACTTTTATTGATAAGTGATTTGCAAGTGCACTTATACAACAATCGCTCTAATATGTAGAGAAATCTAGTGATCAAAATAAGGATTCGAATCACTTAAACATTTTCTCGCTAACACTTATTAACGTAGCGAAAACTAAATAATTTCGCTCTCTATCTATGCACACACTATATCTCTCACTTTTCTAATTCCAATGCCACACCATGCACTAAATTTGTAAGGTTTAGAGCCCTATTTATAGAGTTTGAAGGATTGCGTCTATCCAAACGAAGAGTTGTGTCCATTGGCTAAAGATTGCATCACTTCATTATGATTGGTTGAGAAGCTTTAATCTTATCCAAAATGGATAGGCATCTATTCATGATTGATTGACTTCTGATAAGTGTCTTTTCGTTGGTATGTTGATGGCTGTTGATGGCGGTTGATCATTCTTATCTAGCGGTTGGTATTTAAGAAGATTTGACCAAAAAATTATCCAAGTCACGATCGTGAATCTTTGTTTGATAATTTTCTTCTTCTGAAGTGTATCAAGTCACGACCGTGAATTGTTATCACAACCTTGAATTGTGTTTTTCTTCAGAATTCTTCTTGTAACTTCACCAATCTTCGACGGCTTCGATCCTAAGTCAAATCTTTAAGTTCCACGCATCTTTTCGCACCTTTTTTACTCATTTTACATAGAATTCCACTTTAGATCATTTTACTCCTAAGATTTACGTAGTATTTGCATTTGCACCAAAAACAACTACATACCACGTGAAATCTTTTATATGAAGTATAAAAATGACTTAAACTATAGTGTTTAGTGTGTAAAATTATATTAATAATAAGTGTAATTATACACTTATCAATAGTCATCTTATAATCTCAATATTCGTCATAATCCCTTCTTAGGGTGTTCCCTTCAGGGACTTTGGGAAGTTTCAAGTTCTTTTTTTATAATGTTTTCTTGATTGCTAACAAGATTTTGCTTAGGGGAGCATTGAGCTTAGGTTTGTCTTCATCTTCTCTCTCGGGTTGATTACTACTACCTCAGCAATAACCACCTCGGTTCTTCTTCCTACCTCTATTATCGTACCGAGATCTTTCATCTTTTTTGGAGGATTCCTTGTTGCGTGCTTTTCTACTTGAGTTCAATTCATCCACCTCTATTAGATCTTTGGCCATGCCAATCATCTCTATTATTCCGACTAGATGCCTAGTTATGATTACATGTCTTAAGTCGTTATTTCTAGTCCCTCGCAACATGGCTTCTTTGGCAGTGCTAAAGTCAAATTTTCAAATCTCTAAGTTTGTCTCATTATCTTTTGATAAAATCTCTTAAAGACTCATCTGGTCTTTGTATGATTTCATTCAATTGCGTAGTGATGAATCTGGCTGGAGTGAAGCCTAAGAAGTGCTTGCAAAATTACTCACTTAGCTTCTCCCAACTCCCTATTCAATTGGCCGGTAAAGTTTCAAACCATTTTATCACGGGTCCGCCCAGGGAGGATGAAAAGTACTTGCACATATATGCCTTTGTCGCGCTTGCTATCTCCATTTTATTGCAGAAATCATGGATATAAATGTGTGGGTCATCCTTTCACACACACATTTCAAATACTTGAGGAATAATGAATAGGGGCAATTGCTCCTCCAAGATGTTCTTCTTGAACAATGAATTATGGGTTGTGGTTAGTGCCTCTTGGTATGGAACTGTAAATTTAACAAATAGAGCCTTAGTTTTCTTATCAAATCTAGCATCTGGCTCGATGTCATCACTGTCTTCCATGACTATCTTCTTTTTCTTGGAATTTTTCGCTACCTCGGTCTCGACATGATTATCTGATGTCAGGCCTTGGATTTCTATTAAGACTGACCCAATTTCCCCTAAAGGTACATTTCCCTATTGCATTGCGATTATTAAGTTCTAGAGGAGCGCTAGTTGGGTGGATTGATCTGCTTGAGGGGTAGATTAGCTTGATGGAACTGTTCTTTGTATATGAGTTTTCAACTTGGATACCTCATGCGTGACTATGGTTGAGCCAATCAGTAGGTTGGATAATAGAGTGATAAGAGTGTGAGATATGTTAGAATAAAGATTTGGAGGCATATACCCTTGTAAAGTCACTTCAAAATCGTCGATGAGGATTATAACAACCCTTGTGTCTCACCTAACCACCTAAAATCCTGCTTTATTGATGTCTTCAAAAACACATCCAAGATTGTAATATTTATTTATGATAGACTTTCTGAAAAGCTCTTACTCCTCAAGGGGCATGTTGTATTTTTGTTGAAGCGTGAGTAAAGGGTTTAGCCCCTCTAAGGAATGGTGTTGACGGTTTTTACTCCAACCATAGAAGTATCTATAACGAAGGTTGCAGGTGTGCTTGGAGGAGCAGAACCATGACCTTTATGGTTCTCTCCTTGAGAAGTGTTGACCTCACCATTCTTCCGCACTTGGGACATGACTTATCAAGCTAGCTCTGATTTCTGAAAGAAATAGTGTTCCTCAATGAATTGAATTTCTCGTCGAAGCAAGTAAATTCAGTTCACGCTCACCGCACCAATGAAAGATTGGTCAATGAAGTTTGTGCTATGTGCCAATCTCTTACGCATCTGTAATCTCCTCTTTGATATGATTAATGGTTCCTACAAAATAAGGGTTTGCTATGAGGGACTAGTCGAATGACCAACGTAGCCTCTTCGATACTTAAGTTAGCTTTTGATATAAGAGAGGAGGTAGGGAGTTTAGGTGCTAAGAATAATGTACCTATGAAGGTAGTTCAAGGGGGACTTTATATATGCGTGAATGAATCCTTAACTAATAAGGAGATTGAGTTATATTTCAAATAGACTCTTACCTGAATAGATGATTGTATCCTAATCAGGATAGAATTTTATACTAAAAAAAGAGTGTCCTAATTAGGACGAATTACTTTTCTTGTTGAGGAAGCATATGAGATAGAATCTACATTGGATTTTATTCCTTAACAAGCGCAGGCGATTCAAAGGGCTTTCTTGAGTCGGTTAACCAATTTTCTGACCTTATCTTCTTTGTTAAAATAAGCTTGATTTAGTTTCTTCTATACATTGAGGCAGCCTATTCCGCCTGGAACTCGGGCATTTGATATATACATGCCTAGTGATTTTTTACTAAGTTATCAACATATATGAGATATCTTGTTGCACTTTTATAAGTTGATGAAATATTATTTAAAATATTTCAAATTTTAAGACGATATTAAAAAGTTTAGATGATGGTTGATGGGTTTAGCCTTGGCCTAATGTATTAAGAGGTGTCCTAAGTTATCCCTAAAAACTTGCTACCCTCTGAACTTTGAAAATGACCTTATAGTACCATCATCATTCAAAAAGTGCTTCAAGTAACTCTTTGAAAGTAACGTGTCAATTTCTCTTTGATTGGACTTTTCAAAAATTGTCATTTTTATGATTTTCTATATCCAATCCGAAACTGACATGTGACATTCAAGAAGGAAAGAGATACAATTTTAAAAATTATAATAGCCACGAGACAACTTTAAAAATTCAAGAAATAGCATAATTTCTGGGACAACTTCGTGCACATCTAGTGCATTAAGCCTTTAACCTTTGACAAACTATCCAAAGTTCCGAACATAATAATGCATGAACTGTGATAAATAGGAGTGGGACCCATCACAAATAAATTGATAAAGAGAAAATAAACAGGCGAATGTGCACTATCTTTCTAGTTAAAAGGGGATCCGCTCTTCCACGTAGATTTGATCAAGTGGACCCCTCTCCTTGTAGATAACTCACTGATATGTCATAACTTTTATTTTTACATAAACTATTAGTCCGGTAAGACTTGTCAATTAATTCACCGGTTTTAATAGAATATAAACTGAATGTATAATTTATTAATTTATTCTTTGACTGAGTCATGCAATTAATGTGATGATGCATATTTATCTTGAAAGCTGTAAAAAAAATAATCATATATAACTAGATACAATAAAATAGTCAAAAAGTATATAAACCTAGATAGGGAGGGTATTTATTTATTAATGCTTAAAGGTTAGGGTTAGGGAAATAAACTTTTTGGAAAAAATCTCAAGAATGGCCAAAAATGTGAAAAATATGTCTCACGAGCGACTTCCAAAAAATACCAAACAATAATGGAAGATCAGGAAAATCAAGAAAATAAATTTTGTGAAAGAAACTTTTGAAGAAAGTTTCGTAAAATGAACGAAAACATGAAAATACGTTCTAGGGTCCAGTTTTGTAAACTTCCTAAAAATTTCTCCAAACCCATAAAAATGAGAAAACGAGTTCTATGAAGACGAATTTGAAAATTTCGACGTTTTCACTTCGACTAAAATAAAATCCTAATGTCTATTATCAACTGTGTAGGACAATAATACTAAAAACTTTAAAAAAGACTTATTTCATCATTCGGACGAATTAACCGTGCTCATAGGTTTAAAATGTCCACAAATAGGTAGAATAAAAAACCTTAATTGATATATAAAAGAAAATATGAAACTCATATTAATTAATAAAAATATAGAAATAATAAAACAATTATTTAAAAACTCATCACAATTCATTTCCTTCGTACCACTTTTGGCATGATTTATCACCCTCACAACTCGTGAGAAATCAATTCTTACATAAACTTTTTAGAAATAATATTGAATTTTTACCTATTTTATTAATTATAAATTTGAACATATAATCTCACATTTCTTGAATTCTTAAAAAACGATAACATAAATTAATTTTTTTTTATTAATTTGAAATAAAATATTTGAAGAGAATGAATCCAATTCAATTGAATTCTTTTAAAAATATACATTCTAAATAAGTAATAATTACTTCCTCCACTTATTATGATTACATTTTTCTTGTGCCGAACACTTTGACGGTGGCATAACATCTGCTGGTAGTGTGAACGGGTTATGAGAATAGGAAAGGAAATGTCCATACCTTTAACAGTTGGGCATAATGGAATAAAAAACCGTTGTATTAAAAAATATGAATGTGGATAATCAATTTGAAAAGAAAAGGATAAACCAAATTTAGACCAAGTCTAAAGTTTAAATTTAACTTCCCTTTTAATTCGATTCAAAATTTTCATCTATTTTCAATATATTTGAATTTGGTTGATTACATTTTTTCATAATATAAATTTAATATGGTATGTAAAGCAAATCCATAATTTATCGTTGTTTTAAAAGTTCCCGCCTAAATCCGTTTAAGCCCTGCTTAGTCGCTATTTTGAGGATCGCTGCCCAACTACGCCTAGCATTCAAACCTTATCGATTAACATCTAAGTCCACCTAAATTCCAATTAATCTTCAATCATCCGATTAATATCTAACGTTTTTTAAAACACTATAAATTTATAATAAAAAGATAAATATTACTGTAATTGTTTAGTATAATCAATTTTGTACGTTAAGAATTCTTGACAATTAATATAATCTTTAATGTTACTCCTCCATTAAGTATATCCAACCTACAACTTATTAAATGTACAGCTAGACAATCCATCTTATCCATTACATAATAAGACAGATAAACCCACTGCCACTGTTTTGCTATTATTATTTAATAGTCCCTCCTATTAGTGAATAGTGAATTTTAGGATTACATGAAATCTTCAAATAAAAATTTATATCAATGACATGTCAATGATTTTAAATGTAATTAATATTTTTATAAGATAATCACATTAAATTAACATTTAGCTTTTATTAATTTATCATTTTGAGTGATATCTCTGTAAGATAAACTTTTGCTAAATAATTTTGAAAGTATTTTTCAGTTTAAAGGCAAGTTTAAAATTAGTGGCTCATAATTTCCTCATGCTATAGGATATAGCCATATATTGTGTAAAAGCATTGAAAATGAAAAATATTGTTAATATGTTTAATAAACATAATTTCAAAGATAGGGAAATGAAGAAAGAGCTTAAATAAATTAAGAACGGTAAGTATGAACAAATTAGAAATTTTTTGTGCCAAAATGTTTCAATATAGTTGGTGGGAAAAATGTTTTGTGATAGATTTTTTATACAAATGATCGATCCTTTGATTTAAAAAAACTCAATACACATTTTGTAGGAAAAAAAATGGTGTTGCACTTATCTTTTTCTAATTGTCCATGTAAAGTAAATATCAAAATCAATTTATCAAAATTTTAAAATAATTAATTTACTTTTCATGTACATTAGATTTAATTTATTCATAAATACCAACTTATAGCTTTAAAATATACAATATATCTCCTAATTAATAAAAAAAATAAAAATAGAAATGAATGCAAACACTTCGAAAAATTATGAAGGGAGTATTGAACATATCGACAAATTTTACATGGAATCAGCTATTCTAAAATTCCTGGCATACGATAACTGACACATGTCCCACTAATTATAAAATGGATATGTGACACTTATCAGTAGATCTGTTCGTCGGGCTGGGTTCGGGCCAAGCTTGGTGGGTTTTTTACAAAAAACGTTAACCCATGCCCGGTCCAAGCCCCGTACTTTAGAACTTCAAGCTCGAGCCGGGCTTGGATCGGGCTAACAAAGTCATTCCCAAGCCCGGCCCAAGCTCATAAATATTTTATTGTTATAATATTTTTTATTAAATTAATAGAAAAAATATAAAAAAATCAAAATATGTTTAAAAATTTAATATAATTGCACTGTTTACTTACAATCTTTAATATTTAGTAATATTCATTGTAATCAAGTACAAAAATTTAATAGAATAAAATATAAATCTTAAAATAATTATAAATTTAATGTATAAATATATAATAAATAAATAAAAATAATTCGTCGGGCAGGGCTTGGTATTTATATAAAACTTAAACTCGGCCCATAAATTTTCGAGTTTTGACAGATTCGGATTCGGACTGAATTTTTTAAAAAAATGAGTATCCATGCCCGGCTCGGTCCGCCGGCCATGAATAGGTCTACTTATGAGTAACCGATTCCATGTAAAAATATTTGGACACATCCGTCAATTTTTTATTTGTTTAATTTTCGTGTGCACTTAATATATTGGAAAAGAGAGACGGAGATAAGGGGGCAGTATGAGCCACGTCATCCGGTCAAAAACACGCCCCGTGACTTTGGGTATTAGTCCAATTGGACACGCCTTCTAGTATTTATTTATTTATTCCACATTTAGTCATTTACTTTTCTTTTACATTTACTTTTTCATGACTTCTCCTATTTTTTGCATTTTTCTTATTTTATTTTCTTTGGTTTCCGAATTTCTTAATTACCATTTTAGTGTAAATATATACATATATTCCTGTTTTGGGTTGGATGAATCACTCACGATGTCAAGTTCACTGTGTCTTTTTGTGTTTCAAAAATTGCTAGGCGCTAATCGAGTAGACGGAGGCTTCAGAGGTTTCAGAGGCTTAAACAGAGATTAATCGAGGTTTGGGAGAGTCTTGAGAGCTATTTGGCATGGTTTAAGCGCTGGGCGCAATCGGACGGCAATCCCCAAATTAGTGCCTAGGAAGGGTCTAGGCAGAGCTAAACGGAGATTTTTAAAATAGTAATTATATTCAAACTTTGAAAATTGGATGGATGATACATCTAATTTGAGTACAATAACTTAACATAACTTTGTGAGTTGACATCGATTTTTTATCAGCAATATAAATTCATATGAAAATGATATTTTAGTATTCATGTTTTTTGTGTCATTAAATTCACATTTAATATTGTAAAACTAAAATTGGATATGTAATATACTAAATAGATAAAATTGAATATACCATAGTGAACATGGTAGAAATTAAATAGGAAATTTCAACAGACCACACATCAAAAGATATTTGAGTTATCGAACATGATTTTGAAAAATATTTGAATCATTATTCTAATAAATAAAGGTATTGGAGAAATAAAATTTAACTAGTACTTATAAATAAAATTTATTTATATTATGTGATGGATCAATATACAATGTTGCAAATCAAAATAAGAGAGCATAGATATTTTTAGCCCTGAATATGCTAAAAAGGATTAGAGGGGTGAATATAGGACTTTCCTTCGATTATAAAACTTCCCAAAATTTTCTTTTAAGAGATATATAAGATTGTCCAAAACACAAGTTTAACTAAATGCAGAAAAGGTAGCTAACATAAACTTGTAAGGGTCATTTTGGTTATTCTTTCCCAAGCTGTGTTTCTGAAAAACTCCATTTACGAGCTTTTCCTACAAGCAAAAAAGTTGATTTTGGAAAAATAAATTAGACATGTTATAATTAAATCATATAAAGGACCAAAATATCTTGTTCAAAGCCAAAATATATAGTTATATAAAATTGTGAGATCAACTTATTGAGATAACAGTTTGAAAAACAATACCAAACAGATCCTAAGTATGATAGCTTTGCTTGTATAGTATGATTGCTTTGAATACTAAAGCTAGGACAAAATAATACTTTAATGTAAAGTGTAAGTAAGTAAAGAGATAGGGTTAGAGAAAATTGAACAAAAGAGATTTTATTCTGGTTGGGAAAAATTTCCCTTAATCCACTCCTCAAGTTAACGACTTGAGAGTTCCACTATAGATTTTCATTACGGGCCAAAAACAAACTTGAATGATACTTTTTACAGTTCAAGTATTCAAACTTACAACCGGTTGTTATTCCAAATAAGCTTAGCAACCAAACTTAGGATGATTGTTTTTATAAGAAACAATCAAAACTTCCATGAGTTATTTTGAAGCTTAATAACCAAACTTTGTGTGTTTGTTTTTCTAAGAAACAAACGAAACTTCGACGAGTTATTTTTAACAAGCTTAATAACCAAAATTATGGATCTTTTCCAAGTACCCCTTAACAAAGATATGTCTTGGCCACACGAACTCGTACAAGTTTCTTCTTCACTATACAACCTTGTATATACTTCTTTCACGAACTTTTGATGATCGATATCTCCACCAAATGTTCACCACTTCACACACCCTTGTAAACTCACAACTCTTGATTTTGGAAGTATTTGATTGGATTTGATCACATGAAGCTTTTTCTCTCTTAATGATATGAAGAGTTGTATGGAAGATTTTGTAAACTCGAATTTAGAATTGCAATATCTCTTAATCATCTTCCACAAGTCTTCCATATGTTGTTGATATTCTTTTATAATTGTGAGCAGACGACACGGAGCGATGGGCCGAGAGCGCACGGAGATGAGAGGCGCGGTCCACCGGGGTGTTAAAAAAGGTACCGGGTTGGGGACCCGGAAAAGTTGAAAGAGAGAAAGCGAAAACATATAGATTAGTCAAACCCGAATCCGCCATCTCTAGTGTGGAGTAGCCACCTGGATTAGCTCTTTCTAGGAATTAGAGTCCTATGAGGCTTAGCGTTCGGGGGACGGCCCATTGATAAGTTGCTTTATTTCTTATTGGATCGCATTATATTAAATCTATAGAAAACCGTATTTCTTAATTGTGCATATTCGAACTTAAGTCGTTTTGGAGTTTGTAATGCATGATTCACATATGTGCGGAAAGTAGTAAATCCATACACGAAGCAGTAAATAAATGCGGAAAAGTAAAGATTAAAGATTACATAACCCCGGGGGATGCAACCACCCGCCTAATCTATTAATTACATTTTCCGTAAAAATAATTGCAATACCCGAAGGAAAATAAATCCTAGGCATACATCTAACCTGCACCCACAAAGGTTA
>CATIWQ010241381.1:0-14070 GCA_949673415.1 Euphorbia schlechtendalii
GTGTATAATTACACTTATTATCATATTAATTTTATACATTTAACACTATGAATTAAGTCATTTTTATACTTCATATAAAAGATTTCACGTGGTATGTAGTTATTTTTTATGCAAATGTAGATACTAGGTAAATCTTGGGAGTAAAATGATTTAAAGTGGAATTCTATGAAATATGAGTGAAAAGGTGCAAAAAGATGCGTGGAACTTAAAGATTTGTCTTAGGATCGAAGCTGTCAAAGATCGACAAAGTTACAAGGAGAATTCTGAAGAAAAACTCAATTCAAGGTCGCGATAATCATTCGCGGTCGCGACTTGTATACTTCAAAAACAGAAGTCTGCCAATCAAAGATTCAAGGTCGCGACTTATATATCACGGTCATGACTTGGACGGTTTTCTGGTTTTATCTTCTTAACTACCAACTGTCAGATAATCATGATCAACCGCCATCAACTACCAATGATAAGACACCTATCAGAAGTCAACCAATCATGAAAAGGTGCCTATCCATTGTGGATTTTATCAAAGCTTCTCAACCAATCAAAATGAAGAGATGCAACCATTCACCAATGGACACGACTCTTCGTTCGAATAGACGCAACCCTTCGAATGCTATAAATAAGGCTCCAAACCTCACTAATTTTGTGCAAAAGAAAGGGGTGAAAGATGGTGCATAGTGTATAGATAGAGAATAAATATCTAGTTTCGCTACGTTCATAAGTGTTAGTGAGAAAATATTTAAGTGATTCGAATCCTGTTTCAATCACTAGATTTCTCTATATTCTCGAGCGATTGTTATATAAGTGTACTTGCAAATCACTTTTCAATAAAAGTTTTCCTTTTTCAATATTCGTTTGTTCGATATTCGCAAGGAATAGCATCTTAGCGAAGGTTCTATACATGCCGAGATCGAATTCAAACCAAACGTAGGAATTGCGGGAATTGACGACTCCCATTAAAGAGTGGATATGGTTTGATCAACTTTAGCTTTCACTTGCATACCTTACAACTTTGCTTTGCTTTCTACTTATACTTTCCTTTTTGAAGTTTATGATGTCTATGTATCATAATGCATATTTCGTGCTAAGTCTTTTATATTAATCAAGTTATATGCATTGGAGTTAATTTTAAGAGTAGTTTTAGGGTTAACAATGTCATGTATAATCACTAGATCTGTGATATAACACTGTTTAGTGAGCTAACATTTTTGGAATGGTAACTTGCTAAATGTGGCTATGTGAGAGCGACCCGTACTAAGCATAGTATTGAAGTTGTCCAGGTTTATATAATTGTCTTAATTCGTTTGCGCTAGGTTTAGAAAAGTTATTTCATGTTTTGCTCTGCGGTGAATCATTGAACATCTGAGTGTTTTGAACCGAGTTTATTAGACTAGTTTAGTGAATCGTAACATCTTTGTTGAACTTGCATGTTTTCTCTGCTATACTTGTTCATAGGGAAAATCTCTATCTTTAGATTCTCTAGTCTTCCACATCTATATTTACTCATTTTTCATTCTAATCTTCCTATCCAAAACCTCCAATCTATTTTTATTTTATTTATTTTGTTTTCCCTTGTTGATCCTTAGACTTGGTTCCTTCCCTGTGGGTTCGATATCTTTTAAAACTACATCGCAACTGTATACTTGCAGTTATCATCATTTTTCTATTTGATAAGAGGTACTGATAACACCTGTATTTTACGTGAACAAGTTTTTGGCACTATTATTGAGGATAAACCTTTCGAAACGAGTGTAGCTAAATCTTGCAAAAAAGTTATTAAACTTATCAGTAGAAAAATGGCGAACAGCTGTTTAGTGAGCCAACATTTTTTGAATGGTAACTTGCTAAATGTGGCTACGTGAGAGCGACCCGGACTAAGCATAGTATTGACGTTGTCCAAGTTTATATAATTGTCTTAATTCATTTGTGCTAGGTTTAGAAAAGTTATTTCATGTGTTGCTCTTCAGCAAATCATTGAACATTTGAGTATTTTGAACCGAGTTTGTTAGATTAGTTTAGTGAATCGTAACATCTTTGTTGAACTTGCATATTTTCTCTGCTATACTTGTTTGTAAGGAAAATCTCTATATTTAGATTCTCTAGTCTTCCACATCTATATTTACTCATTTTTCATTCTAATCTTCCTATCAAAAACCTCTAATCTATTTTTATTTTATTTACTCTATTTTCCCTTGTTGATCCTTAGACTTGGTTCCTTCTCTGTGAGTTCGATATCTTTTAAAACTACATCGCAATTGTATACTTGTAGTTATCATCATTTTTCTATTTGATAAGAGGTACTGACAACACCTGTATTTTACGTGAACAAGTTTTTTGCACTATTATTAAGGATAAGCCTTTCGAAATGACTGTAGCCAAATCTTGCGAACAAGTTATTAAACTTATCAGTAGAAAAGTGGCGAATAGTAGGAAAGTAAACACGCCTATTCTACGGGGAGATTAATTACATCATTGGGTTTGAGGGTTTACAAATCACCTAAATACATCGAAATCTAAGGGATACAATCGCCTAGAATACATCGATATCTAGCAAATATTACATTTGATTTCAAGATTGAAAGCGATACCCGAAGGAAATTAAATCCTAACATACATCTATCCTAGACTACCTGCATCCACAAAGGTTAGCACAAATACGGCATATCACACATAATTACAAGTATGTTCATTTTGATTTTGTGAGACCCGAGCGGTCGAGGTAAAAGCAACGGATATTTCGAAGTTCATATTCCATGAAAATTGTTCATTTTTATTTTCTACTATGTTGGTCATTTTTATTAGTGAAAATGTCGCATGTTATATTGTTGGGTCGGTTATCTGGGAACTTGAGTTCCTTTCATGTGGGTGACCTAAAACAACATTTAGAAACATAAATCTATGCCAAACATGCATAACATATCCATCATTTGGATTAACAATGGTAACGATGTCATCCATATCGTTACCGACTTCCCTGTGAAGGGCGATATCGATATGAATAGCCCGAAGCGCTTCCGTTGCTACTCCAAACCTTAATCAAAATATTAATACATTAATAAATCATATATAAATCCTAAATAATTACAATTTAGATGTTTTTTACCCCCAATTATGCATTCCCAAACTCAGAAGGGTCTCAGCGGGTCGTTACGGGCTCAAACGATTCGAAACGGAGCAAAACAAAGTGAAATTGCATTCTGCCAAAGCCTATGTCGTTAACAACATTAGGCAATTTTATTAACGACATTTATATGTCATTAACGATATTATATGATGTTGTTAACGACATCGAGTTTCCAGACCTGCAGAAACTACAAAGAAACAGTAGAAACGGCAAAACGAAAATCTGAAACTTCAAACGATCATAACTTTTGTTATACTTAACCGATTTGGATGATCTTTATTATTCTGGAAAGCTCAAGATGTGAAGAATATTTTTATGTAAACAAAATACTCAAAAAGATTTGAAATCATACTATATATTCCGGAAAACAGATTTGTGTGCTAAAACGGAAATAAACGAAACTTCAAAAAAGAAAAGCATATAAATGTAAGCACAAACTCTAGGAACTTAGAGGCTTACCCCGTAGTCATGAATCCACTTTTTTTAAGGTCCATGAAGTCCTCTGGGAAGCTCTCCTTGTTTCTTTTTGGTTGGATTTGGTGATTTACCGAAAATCTTTGGAAGGGATGTATTCCTTGCCAAAGTAGATGTTTCAAAAGGTGTAGTAACCTTCAAGTGAGTGATTAAGATGTTGTAAACTCTCCATTCAAGTCTAAACCTCAGGAGTCCCAAAATCTCAAGTTGTGGGAAGCTTAAAGTCTAAGTTTAATGTAAAAACTCAAGAAAAACCATTCAAGAACACTCAAACTTGCTCTTCTCTTTCTTTTTAATCTTTTCTGATACTAAATGTGAGCTCCTTATTCTGGAACTACATTCCCCTTCTCCTTTGACTAAACTCAGCCCTTATGGGCACCCTTCAATCCAAAATCCCACTTGCTTAGTTGTTAGGCCACTTGCTTTTATCCTTTTTGCATTATTTTCTTCCTCTAATTATGCATAATGTTGGATGGCATTGTGTAGGCAAGGTGTAAAGTCAAGAAAATCTGAAATTATGGGGTAAATGTGGGTCTTTTTGACTAAATGATGCAAAAATTGCTTTTTTGGTCTACCTATAAAGCTGATGTCATTAACGACATTGCGAGATGTCGTTAACGACATTGCGATGTTGTTGACATTATTGGCAATGTCGTTACCGACATTGCAAAATGTCGGTACCGACATTGTGTTATCGGTACTGACATTGGCAATGTCATTACCAAAATTGAAATATCGATACCGACATTGGCAATGTCTTTACCGAAATTGCGATATCGATACCGACATTGGTAATGTCATTACCTACATTGCGATATCGGTATCGACATTACGATGTCATCTTTGCCTTGTGCTTTTTTATGCTGAATTTACCTACAAAAGGGTTAGGGCTCAAGAGAAACAAAGCAAGCTTCCTCCAGATGAATTCAGGACCCTGTAAAAAGTGAAAAGCTAACAAGGGAAAAAATTACAGCTTCATCATCGAACTCGTGAGTTGGGAGTAAAAAATCCTGTGCTCACACTAGGTTTCTTTTATAAATTTTATAAACATATATGCATCTATAGAACATTTCAACTTGGATTATGTTAATCATGGCATGCTTAGGAGATCCTTTAGGTTTAATCTTAAGTTTGGAAGTTCCGCCTTCCAAGTTTGCATGTTCAATTACTATCTTAATTAATCAGTATTGGTATTAGAGTCTGCCTTATGCTATGCATGATTGATGATAATATGTTGAAATTTATGTTGTTTATGAATATTAAAGTATACTATGTATGACTTAGGTTTCAATTCCTATTATAGAAAATGATGTGATAACTAGATTAATATTTTGCTTAAACTTAGTCTAGGTGATTATCATATAAATTAGCAATGTTTTACCACGCGTGTAAATGCTTTAAATTGAGGGTCATCTCGGACTTCACTCAATTAAAGAATGAAATCTTTAAATCATAATTATCTGTGGCACAACAAATCTCAGTGCCAGTGGTTATTTTGGTAAGGATTGGACTTGGTTGCTCATTCACTTTAAGGGGGCCTCTCCTACTTGGAAATCTCTATCGGTATTAGGTTCCAGTATACCCTAGAGACTTTTATGACTTACTTGATTTCTAGTCTAGGAATTAAATTCGGCATATGGTTTTACAAACATGGTTTAAGTTGTTAAATTAAAACTTATAGACATAGGTACAAGAACTTAAACATAGACCTTGTTTGTTTTGCATGCTATGTGGAGTCTTGGCATAATGAAATGATTAAGATGTACCAATCTTGAGCATGTTATCTTTGATATATAATTCCAAATAACCTGGAATTATTATTATCATAATCATATTCATTGTATAAAACCTAGACTAGGGCGAGACCAGCTGCACCAGTGAAATCCCTACAACAATATTAAAGTAGTAAATTGTCTTCCCATCATAAGTCGTGATACTAGCCTTATTAACATATGTAAGGACATGTACAACATGCTTTCCCTTAACATTTTTTCAGTTGTGAGACTAGATGGGGTTAATGCCTTAACCAAGTGGGTTAGTTGTCCATGTTAATGGAGCTAATGCCAAATTAGAGATATATTTGAGGAGTCATACAATCAAGCACGCATGTCTCGAGAAAGAGAACTCAAATAGATTAGCAATTGCATGGGATGCAAATGGACGGGTTCCAACCATAGTTATCTTGTTATGGCTTCACCTACTATAGCGGAAGTCATGATAAATGGCTATAAATGCTACCTACTAAGGAAAATTGGTTGGACCAAATTTCCTAGATTTAAATAAAAGGGGCTATTTGAATGTTAAGAAAATAGTAGGAATTATATGCTTAATTAAAGACCTTATATTAAATGCATGTTCATATACTAATGTCTAAATAATTTCTATCTTATACCTAGGTTGAACAATGAATCTAAATATAAACCTTCACTCAATTCTTGATAACAAACTAGACTATTCAATCTTTACCGAGTGGTTCAAGGCAGTGAGGATAGTCCTCAAATCCGAAAAGGATAGCTTAAGTTTTGGATGAGCCACTCCCTCATGAACCTAATGCTAATACTGATGCCAATGAATATGAGGCATGGGAGAAGCACAGAAAGGATCATGAAACAGTAACATGCATAATGCTGGCAACCATGAATTCTGAGCTACCATGATTCTCCATCTTCAAGAGCTCTTCTCAGAGCAGGCCAGGTCTGAGAGATTTGATACATCAAAACTCTTATTCAGAATGAAGATATAGGCTGTTACTTTAGCACCTCAGCATGTTCTTAAACTATTGGGTTATATAGATAAGTAAACTCAACTAGGTTTCGTGATGGATCACAAATTGAGTGTGGTACTAATTCTTGCTTCATTAACTGATATTTATTCACAATTTGTGACTAATTATTATATGATCAAGATTGATGCCACTTTGCCTGGGTTTGTCAACATTATGAAAATAGTAGATCCCAAGATTTGAAAGGATCCAAAGGTTTGCTAGTGGTTGAGAAAACCAAGTCTTCCAAGGGTGGGTCCCGTTTTGGAAAGAGTTTGAGTGCCAAGAAGAAAATCGGTAAGAAGAAGAAAAGTAAGAAAGAAACTGCAAATGTCTACTTTCGATGTGGCATGGCAGACCACTGGAAGAAGGATTGCAAGGTTCAGATTTTTGAATAAATGAAGAAGAAGCCAAGTGAGGCATCTACTTCTTGTATGTTCATGATAGAGAGTTTCTCTATAATTTCTTATGAGTCTACATGGGTATTGGATACTAGTCATGGTACTCATCTATGTACTTTTATGCAGGGATTGCAGAATAATAGGAGGCTTGCAAAGAGGGAAATGGACCTAAGAGTTCAAAATGGAGCATGGGTTGCTGCAACGGCTATAGAGACATATAGCATTCGTTTTCCTAGTGGCCTAGTTTTAGTTTTGAACAATTACTATTATATTTCTATTATCACTAAGAATATTAAATCTATTACGCATTTAGCAACAGATGGATTTGAAATATTATTTTCTAATAATAATTGTCAAATTTGACGTGATAATGTTCTTTATACTTGTGGAATATGTGTTGATGGCATTTATGTTCTAGATACTAAAACTAAAATTCTCAATGTAAACAATGTTAAAATATCAAAGTTAGATAATAAGAAATCCTCATACTTATGGCATTATCGTCTAGGCTATATAAATGAAACTCGCTTAACTAAGTTACACAAATGTGGTAACTTAGGCCTAATGGAATGGGAATCCAATGGGGCATGCAAACCTTGTTTAAATGGAAAGATGACTAAGAAACCTTTCAAAGGAAAGGGTCAGCGTGCCACTAGTACTTTGGAAATAATACATTTCGATGTATGTGACCCAATGAGTGTTAAGACACATGAGGGTTTCATCTACTTCATAATTTTTATTGATGATTCCTCGCGATATGGTTATCTGTACCTAATGAGGTACAAGTTTGAAAGTTTTGAGAAATTCAAAGAGTTCAGAACTATAGTAGAGAAATAGCTAGGGAAAAGTATCAAGACCCTTTGATCTGATCAAGGCGGTGAATACCTAAGCCAAGAGTTTCAAGATTATCTAAGGGATAATGGTATTTTATCCCAATAGACACCTCTTTATACACCCCAACACAATAGAGTGTCAGAAAGGAGAAATTGAACCCTACTCGATATGGTTCGGTCCATGATGAGCCAAGAAGAACTCAGTAGATCCTTTTGGGGTTATGCAAATGAGAGCGTAGTTTATATTCTAAAAAGAGTGCCCTCAAAATTAGTTGATCAAACACCATACGAATTGTGGTATGGTAAGAAACTAGCTCTTTCTTACCTGAGAGTTTGGGGATGTCATGCTTATGTAAAGAGGATAAGTATAGATAAGTTGGGTGCTAAGTTTAACAGGTGTCTGTTTATAGGTTACCCTAAGGAGACTATGGGTTATACCTTTTATGATCCCAAGGAACAAAAAGGTATTTCTAGAAATGCTCAATTCCTTGAGAAGGAGCATATACTTGCGAAAGATAGTGGGAGCAATCTTGAGTTAGTCACTAAAGAAGATCAAACAGATAATCAACTGATTATTCTTACACCTATTACACAAGAAAGTGTAAGCACAGAACAGCCTATTATAACTCCGACATTACGTATGTCAGGTTGGGCTCCAATCGCTCCCCGAGCGATATAGTTTTCTCATCACTGATGATAAACATATATTCCTTATGGAAGATGATGAGCCCAAGACTTACAAGGAGGCAATGGAAGACTCAGAGTTTGACAAGTTGTTAACTGCCATGAGGTTAGAGATGGATTCCATGTATGAAAATCAAGTTTGGATCTTGGTTGATGCTCCAACTAAGATTAAGCCCATAGGATGTAAGTGGGTTTTCAAGAAGAAAATCGACATGGACAGTAATGTAATTACCTATAAAGAAAGGCTAGTTGCAAAGGATTACAATTAAAAGAAGGTATTAACTATGATGAAACCTTTTCACCGGTAGCCATGCTAAAGACTATTAGAATACTCCTTACCATCGCCACTCATCACGATTATGAGATCTGGCAGATAGATGTGAAAACAATGTTCCTTAACCGAAATTTGGATAAGGATGTGTATATGACACAACCCAAAGGTTTTACATCCAATGATGGCTTGATCGTATGCAAATTGCAAAAGTTCATTTACGAACTTAAGCAAGCATCAAGGAGTTGGAATATTAGGTTTGGTGAGACGATCCAGAGAAATTGGTTTCGTGTCAAATGCTAATGAGTTCTGTGTATATAAGAAGGCTAGTGGGAGTGCGGTCATTTTCTTTATATTATATGTCGATGACATATTACTAATAGGAAATGATGTTCCTTTTCTTCAAAAAGTAAATTCATAGTTGTCAAAGATTTCCATGAAAGACCTTGGAGAAGCAGCTTTTATACTTGGTATAAAGATCTACCAAGATAGATTTAGAAGGCTGCTACGTCTTTCCCAAAGTACATACATATACAAGGTTTTTGCTAGATTTAACCTTGAGTAACTAAGAAAGGGTTATCTCCCAATGTATGGCCGTTAAAAATATCCTTAAGTATTAACGTAGGACTAAGGATATGTTTTGGGTATATGGACATAGAGATCTCTCCGTGAAGGGATACACTGATGCAATTTTTCAATCTGACAGGGATGATTACAAATCCCAGTCAAGGTATGTATTTATGTTAAATGGAGGGGCAGTTGTTTGAAAAAGCTTCAAACTGGATACGACTACTGATTCAACCACTAAATCTGAATATAGTTGCTTCAAAAGCAGCTAAGCAAGTTGTCTAGCTTAAGGGATTTATTGGTGATCTCAGTGTGATGTCCAGCATTGTAAATCCAATAACGGTCTATTGCGATAACAATGGGGCTATTGCTCAGGCAAAGGAGCCATGGTCTCGTCAGAGAAACGAACATGTACTTAGAAAGTACCATCTAATTCAGGAGATAGTAGCAAGAAAGGATATAAGCTTAGAAAACATCCCTATGGATCAAAATCTAGCTAAAAAGAATCTTGCAAAGCATTTTTACTTGAGATTGGAGGAAGAAATTTGGGGAAATATGGAGAAGGAGGATATATTTTTTTTATAAATGAAAGAATGGGGGAAGTTAGGTTTTATTTTTTTAACCTAGTATCGCGATGTTGTTAACGACATGGGCTATTCAGCCCAGCCCATTTTTGCTTTGGTGTATCCCAAATTCATTTTAATTCATCGAAACTCATTTACTATATATCATAATCTTACATAAAGGCTACAAGGGCATTCGATTGGCTTCCAAGGCTTCACAGAATATTTTTTAAACTCGGTTGTGTAACTCAAAAAAATTAATACACATTCATATTTTAATTCTTGATTTTAGGGTAAAAATTTTGCTTTCAGCAATCTCAATCAAGGAATTAAAACATGCATTCATGACTTGCATTTTCTCATAAATCTTATAACTTTTTCTGACTTTCTATGGTCAACGAACTTTCAACAGTCCAAATCTTTTCCGACTTTCTATAGTCGACGGACTCTCTACAATCCTAACCTTTTCTGACTCTTCATAGTCAATGGACTTTCTACCACTTGAACCTTTTTTGACTTTCTACAGTTGATGGACTTTTTACAGTTGATGGACTTTTTACCATCCGCATCTTATACAAACCTTTTACAGATAACAGACTTTCTACAGTCCATATCCTTTTTACAATTAATGAATTTTCTATAGTCCCCATCCTTTACTAACTTTTTACAATCGAACTAACTTTCTACAGTCTGAACTTTTTCTGACTTTTTACAGTCAATGGACAATCCAAACCTTTTCTTCTACAATTCAAACATGTTCTGGCTATTTATGTAGAATCCAAGTTAATAGCACCTCGTAGTACTTTAATTTTTTGGAAATAGCAAACTGACTAGGATAGTGAAATTAATTGAGTACTAAGTATACTCTTAATTAATGAAACTGATTAGAGTTTGTTTAAGGGAAAACAAATCAGTTTTGCTGAGTAATTAATTAAGTTACGGCTTAGAGTAGAAAAGCTGAGTCTGTGTTGAGTACTACGTAGTTTAGAAGTGTATCTACTCAACTGTATTGAGTTAGCTTTTATTTATTAAAAGCTGATTTCTTTGACACTTAGAGAATTAAATGACACATGTGCTACTAATGATTTCTATGAGAGACAGAATATTCTTTAGTTGCTTTTCAGGTTAAAAAGCTATAAAATTAAAGAAGATTTCCAGTGGTCCTCACAAGACAAAAGGTGTCATACGGAATGTCGGGATTCCCTCACTAAAGTCCAAAATAAAAGGAATTTCTAACATGTTCCATTTCTCAGTGTCTCCGCGTGACTTTGCCAACGTCAGCAATGTCAACCAATCTAAAGATTCCACATTGCATTCTTGCGCGTCTCTCAAATCGAATTTCTTGAAGATAAATGAGATTTTGTCAACGAAATTTTATCACACCTCAACGTTCAAATTTCTATCTCTAAACGTCTTGAAATTTGTCTCCAACGGGAAGATTCTAAAGATATGAAGAGAAGAGAAATTGAAGATCAGTGACCTTGAAAAGTTTGCAACGGCTACTTCGAAAAGCTTCAAGTATAAATAGAAGATTGAAGTATCAAGCAATCAGCAAATAACAAATTTCAAATCTCTTTGTAATAGAGAGAAATATTTAGATTTAACATTGTAAGGATTCAAAGTTGAATTCAGTCCATAATTTGCTATTCAAATTTGAGTGTCAGTTTAGGAAGGGTACCCAAACAGAGTTGAGTGGTAGTTAGAAAGGAATGTACTTTTTGTAAAATTGTGTCTACCTGCTATAAAGATGCTCCGCCTAAGTAAGGAACGAACACTAGTGGATTAAAGCTCGGAAAAGGAATCTAGGGATAAGAGGTAGGCTCAGGGCCGAACCAGGATAAAATTCAGGTGTTGAAGTTCTGAACTTATGCTTTTAACTTTTACTGTGTTCTGCTCATACATCATTTTGTCTCTATTTAGTATTTTTCTTGAAAAACCAATTCGAAGTTGAGTTGAGTACCCAGCAAGAGATTATAGATAAACTATGCTAGCGAAGCTGAGCAGTTTATAAAGTTTTTATATCAACTCAGCACGCTTACTCAGCACACATATAAAAACATAACTTGGCGAAAACAAATTTTTGAAAATCCTAAAAGTAACCAAGTTCACATTCACCCCCCTGCGGTTGTTTACAAGTTATCTAAGGACCAATAAGTGGTATCAGAGTGATTGCTCAACTTATTGACTAATTGCCTTTGAGTTAAAGATCCATAAATGGCTTATAACAACTACAATTCTGGCTCAGGTCAGGCAGTTCTCTTAAAGGAGGGAATGTTTGTTACGAGACCACCTCTTTTTTATGGTAATCACTACCATTCTAGAAAAATCACATGAAAAATTTCATCTAGAAGCAAAGCAAGCAGGCTAGGCCCGCTATCGAACTTGACCCCAGAGTTCCTTCTATTGTGAGGAACGGAATTCGTTTCCCAGTAGATCAAGAGGACTACTACGATGCAAACCTGAGGTGTCTCACGGAGAATGCCGCAGCGATTAACTACTTAGACTGTATGCTAGATCTTACTGAGTTTAACAGGGTCTTAGGATGCCAAACAGTACAGGAAACCTGGAAAAAGCTAGAGATTACCTATGAGGGAATGGACAAGGTCAAAGAGTCAAAGATCAATCTCATGCTGAGGGAGTATGCAATGTTCTCAATGGGCTAGGGTATTCAAAGCATGAATACCATGTTCATTAACATAGTTAATGAACTGAAGAGATTGGGGAAAGAGTTCACTAAAGAGGAGCTCATAAAGAAGATTCTACACACTCTTACTCTAGAGTGGGACTCCAAGAAGAGAACTATTGAGGAGGCTCATGATCTGAAGACCTACAGCTATGGTGAGCTGATAGGCACCTTGCTGACTCATGAGATGTCTATGAGGAAGTATTCGGATGACTCCAAGAGGAGTCGAGGCAAGGAAAGAGAGGCAAAGCCATTGTCTTGAAAGCTGTTTCATCTGATGAGTCACCTAGCTGTGACTCTGATGAGCAAATGGCCCTTCTAACCAGGCATTTCAAATGCTTCATGAAGAAGGACAGGAAGTTCAATAAGAAGAAGCTTCCTGGTAATATCAAGTTAACTCAGCACCGGCGTGGAGTTGAGGAAGGACCCAAGAAGGAGCACAGCAAAGATATCAAAGGCTTTGGCTGTGGAGAGAAAGGCCATATTCAATCGAGCTATCCTAAGGCGAAGAAGGATAGATTCAAGAAGAGGTTCAACAAGAAGAATGAGGCACTTACTACCACCTGGAGCGACTCTAAAGAATCATCATCGTCTAATGAGGAAGTAATTGATTCTACCAACCTCTATCTTATGTCCATCGAGAATCGAAAGGGTGAAGGCTCAGCATCTACCTTTGGTGGAGATCAATCCATTGCTGACTCTAAAGCTGAGCGCAATAAGGGAAAAGCTTCTGAAGTTGAGGTGAGCCTTAGATCCGTTGATGACTCTAGAATGTGGTATATGGATAGATGATGCTCAAGGCATATGATGGGAGATGAAAGCCAGTTCATCTCATTAGAGCGCAAAATGAATGGAAGTGTCAGTTTTGGAGATAACCAGAATGGTAAAATTGTGGGCTGTGGCATTGTCGGTGTCTCTCCTTCAATTGAAGAGGTTTCTCTAGTTAAAGGTCTGAAGTTCAACTTGCTTTCAACTCTAATGACTCTAAGGGGTTATATTCTAAAATGAAGCAAAAAACCTTGTTCCCACTTTTCTACTGATAAGATAAAAGTTCAAAATACAAATAGGTGTTGTCAATACCGCTTATCTAAATAGAAAAATGGTGACCACTACAAGTATACATTTACGATGTAGTTTAAAAATATCCGTTAATTCATAATCTTCATCGTTCTCAATCTCATCATAATTTTCTCCTAAACCAAACCATTTGATTAAATCCATTATTGTGAATTTATATTCTTCTCCTTCATTCCTGAATTTCTTCTTCATAAAGTTTCCATCTTCAGCAACAGTTACCAAGAATTCGACGACCCATTCCTCGTTAAAAGGAAATCACATATTCACAAAATTCCCTAATCCAAACAGTGATAAATATCCTTCTACTTCCGTGTGAATCCCAGCATCAATAGCAAAAGTAGGATCATAGAAAATCATAGCATGAAAATCAAAGTTCTTGATTCTCAAGTATCTTTCCACTTCTTCATCACTAAAGATTGGAAAGGGACAACCAACTTCGTTTTGTCGATTCACCACTTTGTTCTTCTTATTTGATGATGTTGCTTTCTTCGGTGCCATTGAATTGAAATTCGCCAAATTTGAAAAGGAGATTTGTAATATAGAAAACTTGTTTTTCAAAGGATTGAGATTATGAATAAGAGTTTTTGTGAAAACAAAATAGGAAAAGAGGTTATTTATAGAGAAATTAGGATAAT
>CATIWQ010241448.1:0-25707 GCA_949673415.1 Euphorbia schlechtendalii
TCTCGATTTTATGGACCCGTCGGATCCGGGTCCGGATCCGGATCCGAGTCCAGGAAACGGGTCCGGGTCCGGGTCCGGGTAAGGAAACCCGGATCCGTATTTAAATATTAATTGTATATTTTTATTTATTATTTACCCCAAAAATATTGGATAATTAATATTATTTGATATCCACGTAAATCCAATTGCATGAACATAATTAAATGAGCATGTAAATTATTTAAAATAAGGTGAAATGTATAAGTATGGAAGCTGAAACTAAGAATTTGATGTTAATTACATGGACCCGTTTTGGACCCGGACCCGTTTTGATGTTAATTACCAACTTCAAAGAAAAAACAATGCATTAGGTATTTTATGTATAAAATCAATGGATATGTATTCAAATAAATTACAACTTGTGCATAACAAATCTCACTATCGACATATATCATTATTTTCTATGTAGTTTTAAACAATAAAAACTAATTACTAATTGTTTTCTTATATTTGTTCCTTATTTTAATCTTGCATTTGCCCTCGTGACGGCTTTTTTTTTTGTTAAATCAACCATATACCAGTCTTTTCAATCTAATCATACCATTGAATACATAATTAATTAAATTCAAATGTCAAATTAAGAAGTTATTTATACATTGATCCTGTACAATTTCTCACTTCAACTTCAAAGAACGAAACTTTTCCAATTTTAGAAATCTTCCACAAACATGCCCCGGCATATTATTTATGCAATAAACTAGTTTTTTTAGACTCATCATCATCAACATAATGCTGATACAAATAAGAAACAAATCCCCAAATAGCTAACACCATTGAAATCACCTTCAATCCATCCATCTTATCGTCAAAAACAAACACAGCAAGTACTGGAACTATAGGCAAACCCACCGTACTTATCACATTAGAAAAAAGTGAAGAAACTTCAAAGATCAATCCAATGCACCCAATTGAAAACACCTGCCAAGAAATTGCTGTCCATATCAATGTCATCAAATAACCTAAATTTCCCAATTTAAATCCCTCCATTTCTCCCTTCAATCCCTTCCATTCCCCGCTCGCGAAAAGTCCAAGAACAACAACTAGAGTAGCAGGAATTGATGGGTACAATATCATGTCCAAAACCACCTTAAAATTTTCTCGTTTAAACACTTTCTTGAAGCAAAACTGTGTCATTGATAGCATGAAACCATATCCTGCTGAAGCAGCAACAGCGCATATGAATCCAATCACATATTTTCCTCTACGGATTTCTTTTGATTCTGTTGAATCCGTTTCGAACATAAGAAGGGCAGATGAAAGAGTTAAAAGAACAACGGAATTGATGACAAAAGGATTGAACTTTTGTGAATTGAGGAAAAATGAAAACAAAGCATTGAATCCCAATTGGGAAGCACAAATTAGAGTATAAGTAGAGACTGGAAGGTATAAAAGGCCAAGTGAATAGAGCAAACTATTGACCGCTAAAAATATGCCAAAAACGGTGTAGATAGACAGAAGGGTTAACGTAGAAGGACGGTTTGGGTAAGGGTTTTTAGGAGTGTCTTCCGATGTGGGATTTATGATGAGATAAAAGACGAGGATAAGAGGGAAACCAGCAGGCTGAACAAAAGTTGCTAGCCAAGTACTTTTTCCACCTTTGTCAAAGTACAATCTGCCTAAGATAGTGGCTACTGTTTGTCCTGCAAGAAGAAAAAATGAGTAGATGATTATTCTTAGCCACCGTTTGTACTTCTTTAATGGAGCAAGAGGAGATTCCGGCCGGTCTAGTTGGTTTTCAGCTTTTTTTTCCTGGTCTAGTAACATAACAAATGGAAGGATTGTCAATTTGTTAGAGCAATCAATAAATAGGACAAAAATGATTATAACCAACTGGTCTAGCTACAATACAAATAGGTTTGCTCTCAAATTGAGTTTATACATTTTTGTTACTTTAAATAATTTATTACCTATGCTATGCTTGATAAAAAGGTCGATTTTTCCGCTTAATAAAAAAATGTAATTACTCTTCTCAAGTAAACAAGATCAAGGCAAAATGGATGCGGAAAGTAGTAGCAATGGCTGCAAACCAAGTACTCAGAATAGGAAAAATAACACAAAGAAAAAGAATAATTACCAATGATTTCCAGTTGCACCTCTTTACCTTCTCCCATGTCAAAGAGTTTCAAATTGCTCAGATATCAAAGACAGAGAGAGGGGAGAATTATATAAACAAAACGATTATATTAAGTCACATAGAAAGCAAGTGACAGAGATGTGCCAATTAAGGTATCTTGTTGTTGTGATCTTAAGGTATCAACTTCTATACACATGTACAATCTTCAGCGTCTGATTATAAAAAAGTTTAACTACTCTCATAATATATAATCTAGATATCCACGGAAGGTGTTTCTTAGTTTTGGGTTTTTTTGGGGAGCCCATTCCAATCCAATATATCCACATTTGATTTGTGTTTGGATTATTATGCCCACTTTATTCCTCTTTTTAACAAGTAACACTCTCAAATCGTTTCATTTGTAATGTACTCAGGTATGAATTAAAAATGAAAAGAAACAAATTTTACTACATTTTTGCTCTACGGCAAGTAAGAATACAGATTACAACAAACTTGCTTAATAAATTTCGAAAATTTCTTTCAATGACAAACAACAAACTATGACACAGTTACTCTACAATTTCTTCATCGACCCATTTAAGAGGGAGAAAAAACAACATAAGGAATACAAGATAACATAACCAAAAACATTACAAAAAGAATCCCTTGTGTATTTTCACCTGGCTGTATTTTGCAGTTCTGGCATGGCATCTCGGAGCATTAAGTTTGCTGAAAACACTCATCTTAACAGTTCTCTTGCTTCTAATTTACCTTATTTCGCTTCATCTATACTTTTCCTCCTATGTTCAACATAAAAACCCACTAGTATATATGCTTGTTTTAGTCCTGCATATCAAAAAGATGATGTTCGGTTCTTGAATGCCAATCGTGAACATAAAAAAAATATATTGAGAAAATTGAGCAGCCAATATGTTATAGGATTTATTTAAGGCTTGGCGGTGAGAGAGAAGCTTACAAAAGAACGAGGGATGCGAAGAAGAATGAGTGATACCAAATACAAAGATATTGAAATAGCTGCTCCAGCAACAAAATTATAGAAGAGCCGGCGATTGTCTTTTGTGGGAATGAAAACTGACTTGAGTGTATTGGTTAGTTCAAAAAGCCGATGAGATACCTGAAGAAGCAAGAAACATAAAAACATGTTAGCATAGCTAGTGAACAACATTATATAGTCAAAGAGAAAAGAATATGAGCTTACTAAGACGTAGATGGCAGTAGTGAGCATGAAGTTCAACATCGGATACTCTGGTATAATGGAAAGAAGCCACTTAGGTTGTCCATTGGGAATGTTTGATCTGCATGTACATGTATTAATGTTACAAACTGAAATGACTTGGTTCAAAATATGGCCTAGTAATTTTGCTATTTTCTCAGAATATTGCCTTGCTGTTTAGTTTTTGTATTAATATCTACCATTTTTTACAAGAATATACACATTTTTGTTGATACTTTTCCATTTCAAAAGGCCTTTTCTTTCCATTTCAAATTTCAACTTCGATAACTATTGAGTATTGAATGATGTTGCGAATGACAAGCAAAAACACATAAAAAGGGTGGAACCAAATGGTCAATCTACATACCTCAGCCAGATGTGAAACTGTGAAATGTAAGTCTCCAAAGTTATCTTGCCAAGCCAACTGGGAAGATAACGAAAGAAAATGAGAAAGCAACAAATGCAATAGTCAAAATATTCCTTCGTAAATAAATGAATTCATTTTATAAAGAGAGGAGATCATTAGGGTGAAAACACATACGCAAAGAGAGTCAAAGAGACATTCCGAAGCTGCTGAGAGAAATTCCGCAAGCAGATATAAACACTGGAAGCTCACAATAAAAAGATCCAATAAGATACCATGATACTAACTCTTAAAAGAATATTGCACTGAATAAACACACACATATATATATGAAGGCTGAGACATACGTAATGGGTATCCAAGATGTGTAGGGGTGGTATTTGTTGTATGTAATTTTGTCCATCTTGTAAATATATTCATACCATAAATAGCCAACCTAGGGAAAGATTGAAAGACTATCAGAAAACAAAAAACAATTAATGAATAATATACCAAAAGGTTCAAAATATCATGCAGCTTACCAATGAAGATATTGCCACGATTCCTGTTTTAATTGTCAATTTCCTCTTGGAGTCAGATTCCTCCAATTTTTCCATCAATCTCTCCACCTGAAATTTTAGGTATTTCAAAAGGTCTAATGAATTTGGGCCAAAAGAAAAAATAATGAGTCCCTGAGATGACCAAGGTTTCAATAGCTTACATTGGGATGATAATACGCATATATCATTCCAATGATCCATATATAGCGATCAAGTCCAGATCTGAAATGCCACTCATGAAGTTTTGGGAGATCTGGCTTCGCAGGATCAGTATACGCTGCCAAAGAGAACAACTCTTGTTCATATCACGAAGTGAAAAAGCAAACATGGTGTTTCAAATCTTTAAAGAACAATAGAAATCAAACTAGCACAAATTTGAATATTATATTCTCCCTTGCCAGTCTTAGTGTGTTGCGAGAGAGTGAATATTGAAGAGGCCAGGAAACTTAAAATCTTTCAACAATAACATAATTAATGAAACAAAAAACAAGAAAACAAAAGCCACCTCAAAATGTTGAGAACCTACTGTTCAATTCATATAAAAAACTTAGCTTCCAAGGAAATATTGCCGATCGAATGGTTATGAATAAAAATAATATTTATCTCAGTCACTTACAGAGTAAGAAAGTCAAAGGACTCCAGAGAATTTCAAAAACTCCTGGTATCTCCCAAATCAAGATAACCACTAGAAAGCATGAAAGAATCTTCGCAGTCATGACGGAGCTATTCTCGTTATACTTGTTGAAAATGCCAAGAGCCCCATATACCATTAAAGTAAATAAAGTGTGCATGGGGCATATGTAATACAGCATATAGTCGTTGTTGAGAACAAAACAGCAAAATGCCACAAAAAAATTGAGCCGCCACATCATCTGGACCAAATAATAGGATATTAAAATCATTTTATGTAGTAAACCAAAAGAGGGGAAAGAGGGGAATTTGTATCTTATTGTTGTGCTCAGTACAATGACACAAGGAACAGAGAGCCATTTAGTATTACCTGTGCGAAGCGTGCAACACTGAAATCCTTTCTAATGTAATAATAGGAGAAGTTGCCAAACCCAGTCATCCAAACATATGCAGCAATAAATACACGTATTGCGTTGTATATCTCTGATGCAGCAAAGTAATGGTACATTAAGAATAGGACCTGTTTAATAAAAGGGGAAAAAGAACACAAAATAAGTACCAAAACAGCGATGAATGCATCCCAGTCCAGAAGCTATGCAAAGTTATTTTTCAAATAACACATGTCCATGTCTTTCAGAGAAAGAACAAGCAGTCTCGAATATCCAACTCCAATATATACACACACACACACACATATACATACATGTATTTTTATTTCATTTCAATGTATCAGTGTTAGAAGCCCAGATCCATTTTGCTCTCCAAGCAAAACTTTATATTTGATGGCTAGGTGTTGGGGCCATTCTATAAGAGACTAAAACTAAATATTCAAGATTTCAAAAATGCTACAGGAAAGAAAATCGAAGAACGATAACATTATTTAACCAAAGAAAAATAGCAACTCACAAGACAAACACAGTTTTTGGTGACTACTCTCAAGGAAAAGGCCAATTTGCCGGAGCAATGAATTAAGTGAACTAGGAAACATGATTATTTCTTTAAGTAACTTCAAAGAAAATTCAGAAAGTTCGAAAAAATATAAACTTGCCTGCATCCATCCTTTCCATTCTTCAGTCTGATGCCGGTTAAGGTATAGTATCGACTTGCCTGAGAATGCTGATTTATCATTATGTTTCTTGAATGAAGTCATTGCTGATACTATAATGAGAAGAATGTAGAGGAAGAGGAAAATATCTCTGTTGTAGTTCTGTCCAAGAACACCAACAGAAATAAAGCATTATCACTTAGCATAACCCCCACAAATTGTAATATCAGCAAACAGAAAGGAGTAATTTTCAGAAACTCTCTATCACCTACTTCCATTTCGATTTCAGTAAAAATCTGATGATTTTTTTCTGAGGCGCACTCAAGGCGCAAGGCAGCGCCTTGGGCTCTCTAGCCACCTCAGGAGCGCCTTGGGGTGCTGTAGGCGCAAAATTTAGCCTATAACCCCTAAAGGCACAAGGGCTCGTCCGAGAGCCTAGTCGCTCGCAGGCGCGCCTTTGACTACTATGCTATATTGCCAGTCAATTTCACTTATAATTGTTACGAGTAGTCTACTGTGGCTTGGCCTCAAACAAACAATGGCACTTTATGGCCAATATACAACAGGTCATATACAGCAAAGGTTCTCTAATCAATTAAATGATTGTTTGCAAGGCAATTTTTTTTCATTAAATGGCTAAACTAGCACAGAAACGGCCACTGGACAAGGGAACATATACCACTTCGAACATAGATACATAGAGCATGTAATTATAAACTTGAATTTCTTATGGACTACCATATGCTATTACACAATGAAAAGCCAATAAAAAACACTGTCTGAATAAATATCACGAGCAAAGAATAAAATTATCAACCGAGGAATAGCAAGAAGAACCTTGGTAGAGTATCCAAGCAAACTTGTTCTATCGCATATATAAAAATATATCAAAATTGCTCCAAATTCAGACCTGAAAGAATTTGACAGACAAATATTAGGTAAGATAAAATTTTAACATTGATGTTAATCACTATCTACAACATATCATATTTACATGGCTCTCAAAGTTGCTCGGTTTTCTAGCAAGTAGGCGTCGTCCATTGTCATAAACCTAACAAACCAAAGTACAAGTTAGATACATGATAGAAAGGACAAATACTGAACAAGAAATACTGCAAAATGCAAAGCATGTCAACCTGATTAAGTTCATTCTGATAGTTGCACCATGGAATTTCGTAGATGATACTCTAGCAAGGCCTCCTTCCAACAAAACAGCCCGATCATCTTCCTTAATGGTGTCTTTTTCCAAATCAACCAGATTCTTTTCTGCATGGCTGTTATCCAGATAATCCAATCATCAACATAATAAAAAAAATGTAAAACACGTGTCAATTTCCATTGTATATTTTTATATGGAAGAAATTGGCACTCCTATCCATTGAAAATTGACATCAGCACCTCTCATTATCAACCACATCTTGTATTTTGGGTGCATAATATAGTAATAATGAAATAAGCTACAAATAAGGCAACAACTCTCCTTTTCCTGATTTTCGACAGAATTATCAATCTGATCCATTACTCCAAATGAGTTTATGCATTGTCATTGCATGACCCAATAGGGGAGAGCAAAATATTTTAAAACCGAACCGAACCGAGAAACCGAACCGAGCCGACCTGAACCGAAACCGAACCGAATTCATTCGGTTGGGTTTTCAGTTCATGCATTTTCCATATTTTCGGTTCGGTTCGGTTTTCGGTTTTTGGATAAAAAAACCGAAAATCCATAGAACCGAACCAAAAATCCATATTTTCATTTTTGATTCATCAATTTTGGCCATTGTTCTATGCATTTTCGATTTTATGCATATTGCAGGCGTTTTTTGAGATTTAGGGGTTGTTAGATTTTGGCATTTTTTATATGTTTTCTCATTGGAAACGGGCCAACGATCCAAACTCACAGCATAAGCTATGAACTTCGTCACTTTTCGGCCAAAAAACATCGTTTAGGCCTTCAATTTTGCAATTTTCCGATTTTAGGGACCTAATTGCAACTTTTTAAAAGTTTCTGTGCTTACCTTTTAATTCCGGGCTTTTAACAGGAGTTTTCCTAGCTTATTTATAAGAGAAAAACAATGTTCTCATTTAATTTTTCAATTTGATTTTAACAATGGCATCACTATTATTTATTAGTTGAATTGTGATTATTGGTATTGAATATGGATTTTGCCAAATTTTGTTACTGTTAGTTTTTATGTGTTTACGGGCCAACAATCCAAAGTCACTACGGTGTGAACTCAGTCGCTTTTCGATCGTTGAAGTTGCAATTTATTCATAATTTGATTATTAATTTATCGTTTCGAAGTTTTTCATAGACCGCTGCTTCAGTTTAGGCCTTTCGGAAAGTAGAATTTTTTAACAATTTTTTGTCATTTTCGGTTTAACCATGTTTCGAACCGAACCGAAATTTTTCGGTTCGGTTCGGTTTTCGGTTCTCACTTTTTTGGATTTTCAGTTTCCGGTTCGGTTTTCGAACCGAACCGAATTTTGCTCTCCCCTGTGACCCATACTTTCATAAGGTCCGATTATCATGGGCCAGTTATAAGCTTAGTAGCAAGTAGGAAAGGAAAAAACATAGAGAAAAAAGGCTATTTTACATCTTTGCTATGCATTGCATGTGTTAGTACCATTAGGTGAAGCCTAATCTTTCCATGCTATGCCTTCTAGAGAAGAAGTAATAAACTTACACTTTGGTAGATGCAGATTTCTTGTACTCTAAGAATTCTGAATATACCCATGCAACAAAAACTGGAATAACTCCAAGCAAAAAGGACACCTGGTATAGGTTTCATAAGATAAGTCATTAACAATAAAAGAAAGGAAGATGAGCAAGTGCGGAGGGCATTAAAATTTTGAACAATTAGATCATAGCCCTGTTGCAAGTGCTAGACAATATCAGTAGCACCCTGGACGAAGATAAACATCAAGATTAAATATTAAACAAAGCATTCAACAGTTTAAAGCTTTTGTCTTCAGACAGTTATTGTACTCTGCATGATTAGATTGCAAACCAGAGGGTACAATTTAAGCCTGGGATTTGGAATATAGCAGTTCACTGAAACTAGTTAGCAGAACTAAGCACATAGTATCACCAAGCAAAGCATGTTGCACCTTTATCGAATCACTGGTAATTTTATTTTATTTAGATCAATAAAAGGATATCAGTTAAAAAATGTCATGAAACAGTATCAACAACTCAAATTACAGTTGAAGTACATTCCAGCTTATGCTTTTCTCCCTCAAACTCTGAATGTTTACAAATGATACCCTATTCCTGTAACTTTGACAGCAAAATTAAGCTGTTAGAATTTGATTACAAAATATCAGTTGTTATCTTTTATTATTTAATTAAATTGTTTAGATTAGATAAAAATATATTAGAATTTAAATTTAAATTGATATTTTATCATGTTGTTTTTTTTTTAAAACCTCCGGAGGAACATTGTGTCCCTCCATCGGAACATTGTGTCCCTCCATTGGAAAGGTTAGAATTTAAATTTAAATTGATATTTTATCATGTTGTTATCTTGTAAGCCTATAAAAAGACATTGAAATTTCATAATAGAACGTGTCCAATGAACTCGGGAAATAAAAGTTTGAGTTTAAAGTAAATAAAAAGCCAACAGCGGTATTCGGTCCTAAATGATGTTAAGGGCTTGTGAGATGGGTCACCTAATGTATTTGTGAGAGAAATAAAGAAATAATGTTAGCACACGGAGAAGTGTTGGTGTCAAATGCAAGATTGGAGAATCAACTCATAAAATGAACGTTTGAGTAGCATGCTCGTCAAAAAGTGAATAAAAAGAAATTTAGAGGCATGTGCTTCAAAGGTTCATTGATGACAAAGACAATTGCAGATTTTGAATAAAGAGGGAGTGTTAGAATTTGATTACAAGATCTGAGTTGTTATCTTTTGTTATTTAATTCGGTTGTTTAGATTAGATAAAATAGATTAGAGTTTGAATTTGAATTAATATTGTATCATGTTGTTATCTTATAAGCCAGGAAAAGGCATTGAAATTTCATAATAAAATGTGCACAAGGAACTCATGAATGAATTGCAAGTTTGAGTTCGTTTTCGAAAAAGCCAGCTTTGTCAATCAAGACAAACACTGTATAAACCTTATTAACATGCATGGATTTGAAAATTATACTTTTGTAACAGTAACGAATGAAATATTTTCCATCCATTGTTTATATAATAAGCAAACCATGTAAATTAATTTCTGATAATAAAGAAAACAGAAATTAAATATTGTTATTTATAACACTTCTCTCAATCGAATGATTTGAAGAAAAAAATAGGAACAGTTGAGTCGAAGATCATTTTGGTTCTCAAGCTTAAAATAAACACAGAATTTGTAAACAAAAATTGACAAATCCATTTCACTGTAAACAAAACAGTGCTGAAAATAATCCACATTCCGAATCGTCAACAACCACAATTCAACAGGATCATAACAAGAATTAAAAAAGAATGCTGAAAAAACGCGAACCTGTCCAGGCGTAATTGGAGCGATTACGAACATAATTGGGATCCAGAAAGCTGCAAATTCAAGAAACAAAGAAAATCATATGAATGCGAAAAGATGCGTAGAAATAAGCGATCAGAGGGGGTGAAAGTACCAAAGAAGTAAAGGGGAATAGAGAGGGAGAAGCGACAGAAAGAGGAATGGTCATAAATATGAGTAAGAAGACCAAGAAGCACTCATAAAGAGATCCAATCAGAGAGGGAGAAGAGTTTGCTTGAAGAATTGATAAAAATGGCGGAGGAGAAGTCCCTCTCACTCCCCGGTTTCTCCTGCTGTTGCAGTCGGTAGAGTGGGTTTCATTTCTGGTTGCTCTGTTGCTTTCGCTAATCAATACCATACTTTTGATTTAAATTTTTTGGCAAATCCTAAATACGCCCTAAACATCACTATTCTCTTTCAATCTTCAAGAAATTCAAAAAACATATTAGAATTAAACAAATTGGAAAATAACATGTCTTGTTCAAAAAGTAAATTAATGTATTTTTCTAAGTTAAATAAATTAGTTGAAACTTTTAAAAGTATGGTAATCTACTATGCACATTGCTCCATTAATTTGTTTTTCTAATAAAAAAAATATTTTAGTAAGTTAAATATCTTGATTTAATGATTGAGATTGAATTATAATCTCAAATATCCATTTCGCGGTTTAGGATGGGCTGAAAATGAAAATGAAAATTTTTCTTTATATTATTTTAAATTGCTTAAATTTAAAGTTAAACTAAAAGAAATTTTATTAATGTTAGAGTATGTTTGGGTAGAGTATATATTTTTTGGTTCCTTGTCACTAATAAATTGTTGGGATTAGGGATGGTAAGGGGCTGGATCTGGATCTGATTTGGACCCATATTTCCATCATTTCAAGGTTGGTCCAAGGTAGATGATACTTATGTCAACCTTGAAATTATGAAAATATGAGTCCAGATCCGGCCCATTACCATCCCTAATTGGGATTCATTTTAGGTATAGTGATAATTTTATCTGAAATTATTAAATACTGTTGTACTACTAAACATTCAAACTTAATTTTGGACAATAGATAGCCTTTATAGAAAACTTTTCCAAATGACAAATACCCTCATTAGCATGTCTTTAGGTACATATTTAACCAAAACAAAATATTTTTGGTGTGTAGCTAAAAAAAAATAATACTTAGCAAAGGAGCGTCAAATAAATCTAACCAGACCCCATGTTAGATTATTATTATTGTTGTTGTATTAATTGCTTTATTGTCTTTTGTCACTTGACAACTGCGTCATATTTGGATCTAAATAAATGTAATTCATAGTTGTTAAAATTTGTAATTTGCATTGATTTATATCTTATCCTAACATTTAGAATGAACTTGTTTTGTTCCTGTAGTTGGAATTCGTGGTTTACTTAAATAAAAAGCCCATATAAAACTCCACAACTGTTTTTAAGGGGACATGAACTTGTACTAAAATTAAAATGAATTACAGTTGCCGAAAGGACTCATAGAAACAAATTAATAAATTTTTCGAATTAAATGTAATGGTGGGATGGCTAACATTTGAAAATTAAAAGTTGAAAAGAAAAGTAGTAAGTGGATGATGATCGGACAGTTGATGTTTAATATTATTGTTTTAATTTCATCTATCTATATAATCCTAATTTAAGTGGTTTGTTAAAAGTCGCCAGAATTTTACTTATTACTGCACATCAGGTTAAAATTTGGATGGTAACAAGTGAAATCCGGGCGATTTTCAGGATAATTCTTTTTAAATAGTAATTGATAGTTTTTATGGAGTTTGATTTCAGTAGAAAAAAGTATACCTATACTCTATGGGCTGCATTGCTTGCAGTATGTAATGGGCTTTACCCAACCTATCCAAGGCTCTTTCCTAGTTCGTGAATGTAATGGGGGCATGGGGCTGAGTGCACAGTTAGGCAACAACTTAACTCGATTAATAAATGAACAGTTTGTGAATATAATTTCCAGTTCGAATATATAAATGAGTCAAACATGAACAAGTCATAGCTCAGCTCGTGAACTCGCGAACCAACTCGATTAAAGGCTAACAAACAAGTTCATAAAATATGCTCGATAAATGTTTGGCAGCTCGGTTATTATTTTTACATAATAAAAAATAAACTCGAGTGAAAAATTAAACAAGAGCATAGTTATATCAAAATGAATTAACATAGATATATACCCAACTCAATATTATGACCCATTTTCTATCTAAAAAACTTGGAATAAAACACAAATTTTGTTTGTGGACATAAGTAAACGTGCTCGTTCATGAATAAATTAACAAACAAACAGTTCACGAATAAAATAATGAGTTGTTCATGAACAGCTTGTGAACAAACGAGTATTTAAACGAGTCGAACATAAACACAATTTTGAGCTCGAATTTTAACTCGACTAGGCTCGTGTTATTTTAAAAATTAACAACGAACACGAACATGTCAAAATTCGACTTGGATAGGCTCGTTTACAACCCTATTTCCGGCAAAAGAAAATGGACTGAAGGGAAAATAAAAACTAATTGCATTTCACTGTTGAAGTATTTTAGCTTAATAGGTATAGATTATACTACAATACTATTAATATAAATAAATCACTGAGAAATTTTAATAAATATATAAAATTTATTTTACGAATATATTATATAATACTACGTGAATTTAGTCTTTAGAACTTTGATTAATTAATTATTATCCTCAGTAGTTCGAGAATTAACGAGTAAAGTAGTTAATTTAAGTAAATTTCAACTGTATATTAAATTTTAATGGTTTAAATTTATTTCATTATTGATCTTACAGTTTTATTTCTAAAATTTCAATCAATGTTTGTATTCTTACCAATTCTCAAAAATTTAGAAAATCTAAATTCATTTTAATATACAAAGTGTTAATTTTCATCCACCATCGAAACAATGAATAAATCTATTCTCTTAGTACATTTCGATACTGTCAATGCAACCGACATAACAATCTTCTTAGATTATGCTATGATTGACACCAATTACATCATTTTGTAACAATTCATATTTTCATCTTCATTTCATGGAAAATTATGTTCATCTTCTAGGATAAATGAATGACACATCTTATTTTAAAATTCTAATGAGTGTTAAATGAGAATTTAATTATAGTGCTATTCAATATTGACTGTCATACAGCTAGTTATGATATTAATTAATTAATAAATCAATAAAAACCAACAAAGGTTAGCTAGCTTGATGTGTGGTGTGTGTACATGAATCCAAACTTAAGTTAGGTTTGTATATAAATTCAAAATTATTGTATATTGAGGTGACAAGTTATTGCTTAGAAGACCAAATCTTTTTTCATTTCCTTGTTTTTGCTAACTCATATCTGTTAATGCTATATCACCAGATTAAAGAAAATAAAAAAATTCGAAATAATATCAATTCAACTTGAATGTGATAATACTATGTAGACTTAAATCGGATCAGCCAGCTAACAACAGATCATATTATTATACAATTAATTACTATTTAGATGTACACTTTGAGCTTTATTATCTTACAAGCAATAATGTTAAAATCTTCCATTGTGATACTGATAATGATATTTGAACTCTTCCTTTCTTGATTTGACACAAATTTTCTTAGTTCCATGCATTTAAATATACCTACGATCCAAGAAAAAAGAATACGCTGCGAAGAAATACTTTGTCTCTTTTATTTTCAAATTTTATGTCTTAATTAGTTAATTGTTAATTCTTAGATTATGTGTATCTTTAATGTGCTAAATGATTCGATTATATATATAATTTTTGTTAGGTAATTTGACACTGACACTAAATATAAAATTAATTATTCAAGACTAAAAAATTATGCATTAACTATATAGAAATCAATATTGATCTTTGTTTCTCACATCACAACACAAATATCTACAAACTTCAAAAAAATCTTTCATCAGTTTTGGTCAGTATTCCATTGTTGCAAGACTTTGAGACTTTTCCCTGATTTTTTTTCGTGCTTTTTGTTTTTTTTAGATCAAATAGTAGTCAAAGTGTTGGAAATGTGTGGAAATTCCATGTTACAAATAAACAAGACTATAAAATGATTTATAAACGATGTATATTGAATTTTAATACAAATGGATTAATTTTTTTAGTTAAACTGAACTTACTTCTACATTCACTCAACCATCAAATCAAACATTTTCGAGACCTACAGAAGTGTTATTTCTCATTGCTAGTGCCAGTGTTTAGCCTCATATTTGATATTTGAATGGATTAAATGGAATAACTACTTTAAAATATCTGATCATTAATACTGAATATTTTTAGAATTTACTATAAAATATCATGTATGTATCCAATCAATGATTTATAAACTAGTTTGCACGTAAACAAAAACATGATAAATTAACATGATAGATTCCTTACTTCCTGAAAGACCCATTTCATCAGACAAGTCACATGTGCATTAACCCAATGAACAAAATCATGTATGTGAAATAACGATTGCTTTATGTCCAAGGAAACATGTGTTTAACGTTATTACTAATATATAAATTAGTCAATAATTTTATTATTAATTGTGAAAAACATTGTAACTTGTTCGGTGTTTTTCTAGTTTCGTTTAAAAGATTTTCATCAAAATATAAAATAATTGCTTTTTTAAAATCTATTATTCATAATTTACAACGAAATTATCAATTACCACTTGTTGTCCAGAGTGACTTTAGCAGCTTTGACAAGTCCACAACTTACAAGCCTTGACCCGTTTTGTTTAACCCTAACTACATAAACTCCTTCTCTCTCCCGTATTCATTATTCTTTCCGGATTAAACCTATCATTTCTCTCTGCAACCTAGACCTAACTTTCATTTTCTCGCTAAGTTTTGGAGCCTTGGGAAGGTCGTTGAATGGCAACTGTGGTTTCTTATGCGAGAAAAGGTTGAATGGAGTCTAGTGGAAGGTTTTTGTGAAGTTTTAAAGGAAGAGAGATAAGTTTTTGTGTTGATTTCTTTGATAATCACCAATGTTATCAATACCGTACTGGACACGATACCGGTGAAGTTAATGGTACGTGGTATCACCGGTATCACCGGTATTATAAGTGGTAATACCGGATTAATGAATTTTTTTAAAATAATGTAGTATTTAAATAATAAATATCCTTAATAAATTTTCAAATTTTAATTCTAACAAATCTTTATCAATTATATTATTTTACTTTTTTATTTTGATTTTGAAAGGAAACGTAGCGATAAAAGCAAAAAATTTGAACGGGAAGCTTTTATATTAAAGTTTGAAATTTTTTTTAAATACCGGTTTAACCGGTTTAGTGGTATACTGGTATTTTAACTATATGAACTGGTAGGATGCGATTTTCTTCAAAACCGGTAAAGTACTTCAAACCGATCGTATGCCAGGCCGGTACTCGGTTGAACCGGCCGGTACGGTACTGTTTCAATAACACTGATAATCACTGTAATTTTGGCTTGCACGTTATTAGGCATGTTTCTTGTTATCTCTGTTGGTTGTAATAGCATTCGGTAGTTGAGTATTGTTTTTTTATTGAAACTGGATATTTTGGCCTGTAAATTTGTAATTCCTTTGGCGTTTTTCTTTGCCGATGAATAAAGAAGTCACCAAAACCGTCTTACACATTGCAATGTCTACCCCCGTTACTAAAACAGCAAGAAGCAAGTAAAAATCGATTGTGTTTGATCTAGTTTCTTATTGCTTTATGAATGATGATAAACTGTAAAATCTTGAATAAATCGTGCACACCACCTTATATTAATTCATTAATACATAATAATTTACCCAATTAATAAGTTGAAAAAAACAGTAAATTTTTATTAATAATATGAACTGACAAACAAAAAGTATCAAAATGAAAAACCTAAAAGGATAGGTTAAAAAAGGCAGAATCACATAGCCAGCAGGATTGCCATTTAATTGGCATTAGTCAAGCAGCTGCTCATTAGATACGACCATAGAACAAAATAAAGGGACCACGAAATAAGAATATTAACTTAAGCTTATAAAGCTATGGTACAGATATATGTGTCGACATGTTTTTTCGTTTTTTTTATAAGATCCATGTGAAGACAATATAAACATGAAAAACGCAGTAGTTGGATTGAACTAATTATATTCTTTGGAGGCTTTTTTTGGTTGAATGAAACTTTTTTGTTTTATTCTGCTAAAATATGCCCCAACTCAAGAGGCAGTCAAAAATTTCTGCATTTAAGAAAGAGAAGGTTTATATATACATACATACATACTTATACATACATACATATGCGTTCATACATACATATATATAACCGGTTAATAATAAAATAATATATATTGACCAAAGAAAAGAAAAGGAGAAACTACTTTTCGAGGAAAAAAATCTGCTGTCCCCGAAATGATGTCCCCTTTCACGTCTCTACATTCATTAGTTGACACATGATCCATTTCCATGAGAAAGAAAATAAAAAATAAGAAATAGAAAATGTGAATATAAAAATAACAAATTAATAATTACACATGCTAAATAATGAATGTGAGACATGAAAAAAAATATCATTTTAGGGGTAGTAGATTTTTTTTCCCCTTTTCCATTCATAATTAAGTAAAAAAAGAAAGAAAGAATCCCCAAAGGATCACATTATCATATTATATTAAATCAAAACATCTAATGGCATTCGCATTTATAACACTTCAAAAAGCACATACACAACTTGCAAATACGATTCTAGATCTTAATAAAACACTGAAGCTCATCTTCTTGGTTCTAAAGATCAAGAAGAGGTATGGTTTTTAGATCTAGCTGAAAAGTACAAAGTAAATATACTAATAAATTAAGTAATTAAACTCTCTTTCTCTCTATATATTTATGTACAATGATGAAAACTAATTAATTAATAAAGATTAGGGCTTGAATAATTTCACGGCTCCTGTTTAAAAAACATGGAAGGAACAACATCTTGTAAGAGCCCGTAATCAGGAACTTGAAGATGATTTTGGGTGTTGAAACTCTGCTGATAATGAAGAGAGTTAGATGCAGCAATTGGGTTGGCTAAATGAGGCAATTGAAGCAAAAAATCTTGGGTGAAATTAGGCCTAGCAGCCATTGGAGATGGGTTGAGCATTGAATGTGATAACATAGAAGCAGCATTTCCTCTAAGAGTAGATGGAATTGGATGATTATGTTGACCTTCATATGTTGTTATTACTATTGATGGATCTTGATATGATCTCTCCACTCTCTTCTTCACAGTGCATTTTTGTGTTGTGCACCTGTAATAGCTCCTGCAAAAAGAAGTTGAATTTCGTGTGTTTGTAAATTTAAGTGTAATTTTTTTTTATTTGGAAGCTAAATTGATACAGTTGACAAGAAGAGGACGCAATTGAATATGTTATATGCAAATATGGTTAGAGTTTTAAGTTTTGATATGTATAGTTTGTTGTTTTCTTGACTAATGGCAAAAAATTACAGTCTAAGGAAATATATTTATTGCCTTTTCTTTTCAGGATTCACATTGGTGTTATCTTTAAATTAAATCAAAGTAGTTCTTTGAATTAAAATTTCTCCATTTATAACTATAAATCAAAGATAACAACTACCTTTGAGACTAGAGCTCGATCATTTCCACTTAACTGGTGAAGAGGTTCAGCATTGATATGTAACAAATTGAATTCATGACCTATAGTTTTAGCCAATTACGCCATTTTCTTTTAATCAAGATCATATGTGATAGGCTAAGAAGCATGGAAACTCCTAAATACTAACGTTTTCCCGTTTCCGTTACCACCTCGGAAACCTGAATTCAAGTGTATGTTTCCACAAAACGGAAACATTTCCATTCCTGTTTCCGTGCTACCTAGGTGATAGGCAACGGTCTATAGACCATGCTGCCTGGATCACACACAACTTGAAACACAAGCAATGCCCTAATACCAATTTAGGGGTTAGGGTTCATATTATGTATATTTGATATTTTTTGAATGGACTGAAGCCATTTTCCAGTGTAACGGTGAGGGTTCACACAATTGGTATATGCAACATTTCAAACTCGTGATCTATAGCTAGCTGAAGCGGGAAAATATAGTCTCATGATCACTTCAGAGACAAGTGTTCAGATCATGTGAAGGTACAAACTTTAGATGCAAGAAAGAAAGAAAGGTACCTAGGATAAGGACTATTCTTAACAGCTTTCTGTCCATATTTTCTCCATCTATAACCATCTTCTAGATGATCAACTTCACTTTTTGTCATGAAAGCAAATCTTGGTTCTCTTTGCCTTTTTTCTCCTTTCTTCTTCCCCTTCCCCCTATTATCAAAATAAACTAATATTAGTTACAAGAGTTAAAGTGACGACAGTCAAAAAGCAAATATGCTAATTAATTAGTGCTTACTCTTTCTTGGAGCATTCTGATCCATCTTCAGACCCTTTAGCGAGGGAATCTTTCTTACTGTTTTGTTTTCCAGTATCTTCTTCTCCACTTGAAGAGAAAGAAGCTGAAGAATTTGGAGTGACTGGATTCAAATTCTCACCCCCAAAATCCCCAATTTCAATTGGCTTGTTAGGACTAGTGTTAAAAACTTCAGAGGAAGAAGGAGACATACCAAACGCCTTTGACAGGGAATTATAATCCATCGTTTCATGGAGACAATCAGTGAAACTCATGTAAGAATTTGATGGATCAAACCCACCTTGTGAATCATTGTAATAAAGGTCCCTGTGTTCATCAGACATGGAGCAAATTCAATAACTAAACAAGGAGAAGAAGAGAAAGATGTAGGATTTTTTCAGGTCTTGGTTTTTGTCTATGTTAGACTTTTGGGTTTCACTTGTGTGTTTATATATGTGTGGTAAGTAAGTTTATTTATAATAAAGAGAAAAAAATTAGGCTTCTTTTTTCTGAAGAGAAAATTTAATTTAATTCCACTTTTTATAAAGAAAGGGTTGACAAAAACACTTCCGATTAGAAGTGCAAAAGTGTTTTCTCATGTGGAAACATATTTACACCTTTTCTTCTTGAAGACTACTATACTCAATCTAATAAATATTCACACTATTTCTTTCTATTTTTTGTGCTTTACTTATCATAATTAAGTTGAATGAGAAATATGTAAAATACAAATGAATTTTGTTATGATACATATTCATTTAGAAAAAATTGTTGTAATTTTCATGTAGTTGTGGGTTTAGGTACGTACTTTGCCTTAGTGAAAAGGAAATACTTAAGCAATTTGGACAGCTAATTAAAGTCTTTTTTTTATTCCGCAATAGATATTTAAAGTCCCAAAATGGTATTGAAAACAAGTCATAAAATTAAATTTATTAAAATTTAAAAATATTGTTGACTAGATAAAAACTAAAAATAATTCATTATTCACTGTCAATTATAATTGAGAAATTTATTTTGTTGGAAAAAAATCCACATTGAAGAATAAACTTATTGTCAACTAAATAAACAAATCAATAATTTCTTGAGAATGAAATGACTTCACCAATTTCTTAGAAACATGTAGATAGATGGAAGTAAATGGAAAAAAATCGGGATTTTTCAAATGATGTATCCTTATCTGTCCTCCAACCAAAAATTGTTACGTGTCAATTTTTATTATATTTTAATAATTATTAATTTCTCTCCTACTTTTTTAATTAAAATATAATAAAAATTGATATGTGATAATTTTTTATTAAGGAAACAGACATGAGAACACTATTTGAGCAGAGAGAACTTCTTTCCGAGGTAAATATGATACACCCGTTTAAAGAATTCAGAGACGCGTATGAGTGACGCGCTAGAATGGAGAGTGGCATGGAAGAATACAAAGGAACCGGCGATAACCGGGTATTCAAAAAGGCAGTTAGCAATTTGGTCAAACATACAACGGTTACTATTAAAGAAGGATGGTAGTAAAAAGGGTACACGTGTCCTTACTGGCACCGGCTTTTGACCGTAGCCGACATATGGCCCTGGCACGTGGGAGACGATCTACTGCTTTTCTATCTTGCTGATGGGAAGCATACGTCATCGTTTTGCTTTTTTCTTTCTAAACTCTAGTGGAATAATTTTTCACATTTCCCATTATTCAAATTTCATTTTACTGTATTTTGAGTGTTTTTTCTTTAATTATCTTCTCCAAATTAAAATCATATTATTTAATCATTAAACTAATAAAAAGAATAATAAAATAAAATAAAAAACAATAAAAGATAAAAAATAGTATTATTTTAATATATGCGGATTACATCTATTAAACATATTTGAGGAATCATTTTAAAAATATACCATAAAAAATTATTGAATCTGGTCATTTTCATATTTATTCTTCATTTTAAATAATTCTTAAAAATGAAAAATTATTGGACTTGCCTTTCCAATTTACAATTTTCCGTTGAAACAATCTTCTCTGCGATTTGTTGTTTACACGTGAGTGCATATGATACGTTTAAACATTTGGTTGCAGTGTCACTTTACCACAAAAGGAACAAATTCAAATAAAGTTAATTATTTTTCAAAAAAAATTTACAATAACTCATACAATAATAAGAAGAAAGTCATCATCTTATTCCATTTAAATGTGAACTTACATCTAAGATCATAATTTCAGTTTTAACGGTTAGACTAAAACCTTTATAAAAAAGTTAACTTCGAAAAAAACGTCGGTGTTTCACAGATTTGGATCAAAAGGTTTAGAGAAGAACAGAGAAAATAATTGAGGAATTCAATCAATTGTATTAAGTATTGAAAACTGTACAATGTAGCTTTTATATGCATATTAACTCATGAATCATTTGCTTAAGAGTGACGTTAAGAGAGTGAACTGATCATCCTAGCTGGCATAATAGATTCTAAGTTAGCTAGAAAGCTTAGAATATTCTGCATTGGAGTCCAATAGACTTATATCGAACCCTACAATTTATCATTCCCCCCTCAAGATAAAGTATGCTTCAACAATACCATGCCCAACTAAATCAGAGTTGGTAACATTTGCATATGATTAAGCATCTCAGTAAACACATCAACTAGTTGATCCTTCGAGAAAACATGTGATGTCTTGATGAAGTTGTCTGCAATAAGCTCCCTAATCATGTGTATCTAAATCTCCACGTGCTTAGTCATGTCATGAGATACGGGGTTCCTTGCAATTTGAAAAGCAGCCGAGTTATCACAAAACAAAGTATTGAGGGGTGTGATCCAGCGGTAAAGACTAATCAACCCTTACAATATTAGTGGATGTCTAAGCTGGTTGATGTTTTATATACTAGTTATTGGATAGCTGAATACTCATTGTTATTCTAAATACTCATTGTTATTGTTCATAACTTTTTTTTTCCACGTACAGAACATCGTAATAAAAAAAATCTCCATTTTGCTCTTAACAAAAAATCTGGAAGAGTGTAAAATAATTAAATTCACACATTTCTTTTATGAAATTATTGCATCACATTATTTAAAATTTGGGCATTTCTTGTATTCGTAAATTTGGTTCAATAAGCATTTCGTAGAAACAAAATAGTGCACGTGGCTTTAGACGAATATGCCATACTATGCTTCTGCCACATTTGTTTTGCACATCTCAGAACTATCCTTTTCACAATAATGTTTTTTTTTCATGAAATGTTATGTATGAGTCCTAATTGTGAGCGACATCATTAAATCATATCCATATCCAGTCTAATCCTTGATCGTTAATTTGCGAATGTATTGAAGACAGGTGGTTAATCTCAAGATTTAATATTACTTTATACACATTCTCAGGGAATGATCTTGGTGAATGTTTAAGGATTGACTAGTCTTACCACCAGACCACACCATTCGGATTACTTTAATCGTTTCATTGATTTACAAACAATATACTTCAAGACAATGTTATATCAAAAACATTTCTCTCCAATTTAGAGATGCAAATTTGGTTACTACTACAAAAAAACTACAGTGTTATTTTAAAAGCAAGAATAATAAAAGACAAATAAAATATTGTAAATTAACGAGTGAAATGAATATAATATATATATATATATATAAAATTTTCCTTTTTAATAAAAAATAATACTAGTATATTATTTTCCATTGTTTTGCAGCATGTATAATAAGAGAGATGGTTCCAAACGGAAGCACGCTGTTTGCGTGAGCAGAGAAACTTACGGGCCTACGGCTGCTTTTGAAAATATTATGCTAATGTAGCTAAATTAATTATATTCCGACTTCCAAAAACATTTTTCATAAAAGCAATTTTCACATCGCCTAATCAATTATTAACATTTTAAGGTATATATAACGTTGCAACTAGTAAAAAAAAAATTAAATATAATAACTAAATAATCACTCCCCTTTTGCAAAATTTAAAAATATTTCCTAAATTATATTAGTATAAAATTGTTTGGTAAATAAATAAACATAGGATTTGTAAATATATATTAGACAGATGAATCAGTTATACTTTTATATAGTCTCTACTGGAGTACATAACAAAAAATAGTTTCACTGAACTGAAAAAAAAAATTTTGGTAATTTTTTTGAAATTGACATAATTACGCTCATATTATATACAAAAAATCATGTCTCTTGTTTCATTTAAATGATGTTTTGTTTGGGTTTCAATATTGAAACTTTTCATACCATTTGAGCTAAGTTTACATGTCAATGAAAAATTACTATTTATTAATGAAAACTCAATTGCTAATAATTATCTGAAATTTTTTCTGATAATAATCCTATATAGTAAGGGGAAATAGAAGGCTTTGTATCATGAACTAAGAAATTGAAATGCGTAGCTAAAGCTACGAGCACCGTATTGTTATGGCTAACTATTAGGTTTGGTACATTAATATTAGTATGTTTTGTTTTATGATAGACCACAATGTTGCGCTCACCAAACTTATTTAGGAACTAATAAAACCAAACTTATTTAGGAACTAATAAAATTAAATACAGTATGTACCTAATTAGCTGTTTCTGTCACCAATTTATCCCATTAATTAACAAACCAGTTTATGTGTTACCTGGTGAAAGTGGAACACGTCAACTTGCTGACCCTTAAATCTTAACTAACTAAACACTAATATAAATTATGGTTAGTTTCTCAATTCTGTTTGTGGTATGAGTTTACCACATGTTAAATTGGAGAAATTACCAAATACTATTAGTTGTTCAATCGAATTTAATGAATGATTTTACCAAAATATTAATTTATTAAGAATTAACATATAAATATACTTTGTTGATAATTTATTAAGAATTAACATATAAATATACTTTATTATCAACATCGTTGAAAATTTGATGAGTGAGTAGCTAAATACTGTGCGGTTACTATGCAAATACTATGCGATTACTATATAACATTATGATGCAGGGCCTACATCATTAATATTTGATGTATTATGTTTCCTTATTATTTACGGTTTGTGCCATTGAGTTTTTCTATAAATAGGATTCAATTTTTCTTATTCAATATACCTCAGAGATAAAAAATAAAATCACATTCATATTTTCTCTATGCTTCTCTTCTTATAGCTATAATATTCTTGCAGTTATATTTTATTTCTAACATGTTATCAGCACGACCTTGCTCTATCAAAATCCAACCAAATATTCCTAAAAAATGAATTATTTCCCGGTATTATATAACATTGAGGCAAATGAAGCAAATTTATGTATTGTGGATAGTGCCACTACCCATACTATTCTTAAAGAGACGAAATATTTTTTCACTCTAAAAATGGGTGAAACAATTATTACCACAATATCGGGTAAAATAAAAATGGTTGAAAGCTCCGGAAAAGCTAATATTATGTTACAAAGGAGAACAAAACTTATCATAAATTATGCATTATTTTTCCCAAATTCTCAACGAAATTTATTAGGTTTTAAAGATATTCGCAGAAATGGATATCATATTGAAAATGAGAAGGAAGACAACAAAGAATGTCTTCATATTACAAAAAATTATTTCAAGTAAGAAATGTATACTTGAAAAATTTTATACTCTTTCATATGATTTGTACTACACGTATATTAATATGATTGAGGTAAATTTGATTATAAACCAGAAGTTTATAGATTCGGATACATATAAAATTTGGCATGAACGACTAGGTCATCCTGGTTCGATAATGATGAGAAAATTTATTGAAAATGCACATGGGCATCCGTTGAAAAACTAGAAGTTTATTCAACATAATAAATCTTTCTGTGCTGCTTGTTCGCAAATGAAAATTAAAAATGAAACCTTCCAAAAGTAAGGTTGGAATTGATTTCTATTCTTAATCTGATACATGTAGACTAGTTAATCTACAATGTGATGTCACATATTTGTTGGAGAATTACATTCTATACTTTTAATAAATTGGGATAAAAGTAGAACATTCTGTAGCATATGTTCATATACAAAATGGTCTAGCAGAATCATTTATTAAGCGTTTGCAATTAATTGCACGATCATTAATTATGCGAACAAATCTCCCTCGTACAGTATGGGGATATGCAATATTGCATCTAGCATTGCTTATTTGTTTGAGACCAACAAGCTATCACGATTATTCTCCCCTACAATTAGCTTTTGGTCATGAGCCTAATATTTCTCATCTAAGAGTTTTTGGTTGTGCATTATATGTACCAAAAGGAACCAAAATGAGTCCTCAAAGGAAATTATGAATTTATGTTGGCTATGAATCTTCTTCGATAATTAAGTATTTTGAGCCATTAACTGGAAATATGTTTACTGCACGCTTTGCAGATTGTCATTTTGATGAAAGTACTTTCCCAAAATTAGGGGGAGAGAATAGAAATATAATTTTGGAAAAGAAATTAATATGGAGTGTTCCTTCACTTTCTCATATAGATTTTAAATCAAATGATTCTGAACTTGAAGTTCAAAGAATAATTCATCTTCAAAATTTAGCAAATCGGCTACCCGATGCAGTTGCTAATCCTAAACGAGTTACCAAATCGCATATACCGGCAGTAAATGCACCAATTCGTATTGAAGTTCCTAAAGAACAACCTGCTAATAATACTCTGACACGTTTGAAGCGTGGATGACCTATTGGTTCAAAGAAAAAAAATCCTAGAAAAAGGAGATTTATTGATAATGAAGATACTCTTGTTGAGAATACAAAAGTTGATACACTTCCGAAAGAAGTGCAAGCATCTGAAGTACAAACACCTGAAGTTAAAAATGGAGAGATTCAAATAAATTATATTAATAATGAGAGAAGATGGAATAGAGATAAAACGATTGTAGACCATATTTTGACCTATAATGTGACAGTAGATATTGAAAATGAGAATATGGATCGTGAACCA